>JAIUZE010034680.1:0-11539 GCA_022085475.1 Heliosperma pusillum | reverse complement strand
AACGGGATCTAAATCTAAACACTGGCCAGATTATCGGCAATCACATTTTCCGATTCGACATGCGATTAAAGGCGTTTCGCATCCAAGACTCGGTCTTACAAAGAAAACGCCGAGTACCCCAAATTCGGTAGATCAATTCACGAAAGAGGCGGAAAGAGCTCAAGCCTCATAACAAGCGGTACGCTACATGCAAATAACACCACCTCGCAAGTACACAACATTTGACGGCCGGGTCGATCAACGCATTGCGTTCAACTCCCAACAACGTCGTCGTATGCCCACTAACACATGCAAATAAGCAGTAGGATACCTCCCCGTTCCGACATTCCAGCCTTACGAACGTGGAGGTAGCCAAGGGAATGAGAGTACAAAGCACCAGACAAAATAGTGCTCAAAAATGTATCATTTGTAAAAACCGGACTCAAAGTGGGACATACGAAAACCGCCACGAAACATGTGATACAAGCGAATAAAATATCATATATCCAAAACATGAATATTATAAGTCACTACGTAAATTTATACGATAAACGGATCATGCGAACTATTATAAATCACGAGTTTTAGAAATTATGGGAAAAATATACAGCCGTGTTCCAGGCCGAGCAGGGGACCGGTGGCCGGTGGGCCGGCTCAGAACACAGGGCAAAATTCCAAAATCATAGAAAAACAGAGAATTGAGGTCTGGGCCGGTCAGTCGACCGGCGGCCGGTCGACCGGCACAGAGCCCTTCTTCAAACAAAATCCAAAATTCCAAAGGTGTTACTGATGTGTTCCAGGCCGGGGGATGGACCGGTGGCCGGTGGGCCGGCCTGGAGCACCTCATCATGCAAAAACCAATTTTCCAAAAAAGTTACTGGAGTGTTCCCAGCCGGTTGGCAGACCGGCAGCCGGTCGAGCGGCCAGGAACCCCAGTTCATCCGTGAGCTTCCTTTACTTATTCAATCCATTTCAATTCTCACAAATCAATTCTAATAATCATCAACAATCAATATATATCATCAACATTCATCATATAACATCATCTACTAATCATAGCATGATTTCTAATCTTCCTAATCGTATTCTAAATACGATTTCTAGCATATAAACATGTAAAACACGTAAGTGATACCGAGTAACCCTTCACCGTTACCTTTAAGCGTCTCTACTAATCGCCAAGCTCCTCTTCTATAAGGAAATAGTCTTTGTCGGGATCTTGGGGGTCACCACCTACAAATAGATCGTAAAAAGATGAATAAAGTTCATCTTGAGAAAGACGGAAAGCTTGAAAAGCGAGAAAGACGATACTTTTAATATGAATACGGATAGAGGAAGGTTAGGGAAGAAGAATAAGACGAACTTACGTAAATTCTATCAAAGAACGAAGAAGCTACGCGAATTCTAAGATCGATATCAAAGAGGGAAAGTTGAGATTTCTTAGAGAGGAAGAAAGCTTGTGTTTGATTTTGTGTTGAATGAAATATTAGGTTAAGGAGGGAGTTGTGTGAGTTATGAAGGAAAAAGTCAAAGACGGTTTCCAAAGTCAAGAAAGTCAAACTCGACTCAAAAGTCAAGAAAAGTCAAACTCGACTTAAGACGGGATGTTCATGGAATCTCGCGGAAATTCCAAATACGAACTCGGAAATTCTAAATTCGACTCGGAACATAAAATTATAAATTAAAACTTAAATTTACTGAAAAGATTTCATAAAATATTTCTACTAGAAAAATAGGGTACATTTCCGGGTGTTACAATCACCCCACCTTTTAAAAAGTTTCGCCCTCGGAACTTGAGGGAAAATAGAAATTACCTTACTCGAAAAGACTCGGATATTTACTACGCATAGAAGCTTCGGTTTCCCAAGTCTCTTCTTCGACATTTGCACTTCTCCACAAGATTTTCACCAACGACACTACTTTACTTCTCAACTTTCTATCCTTACGATCTAGAATACGGATCGGCTTCTCTTCAAAGGATAAATTCGGTTCAAGCTCGGGCAATTCCTTTTGAAATACATGGCTTGGGTCACTAACATACTTTCTCAATTGAGAAACATGGAAAACATCATGAACCTTAGCCAAATTCGGCGGCAAATCCAACTTATAAGCAACGACACCAATCCTTTTCACAATATCAAAGGGTCCAATGTATTTCGGGCTCAATTTACCCTTAACACCACACCTTTTAACACCCTTCATAGGAGACACCTTCAAGAACACTTTATCACCCACTTCAAACTCTAACGGCCTTCTTCGGATATCGGCATAAGACTTTTGACGGTCTTGAGCGGCTTTCATTCTATCTCGAATGACCTTCACATTATCAATGGTTTCAACAAGAACATCAGGGCCTAAATCACGATTGTCACTCAATTGATTCCAACATATAGGACTCCGACATTTCCTTCCATAAAGAGCTTCATATGGAGCCATCTTAATCGATGCATGATAGCTATTGTTGTAAGAAACCTCCACCAATGGTAAACTCTTTTCCCAACTAGACTGAAAGTCAAGAGCACAAGCCCTAAGCAAGTCTTCTAAAGTCTGAATAGTCCTCTCAGTCTGACCATCCGTAGCAGCATGAAAAGCAGTACTCATCAACAACTTACTACCCATGGCTTCTTGCAAAGCTTTCCCAAATCTCGAACAGAATCTCGGATCTCGGTCGGATATAATCTCCAAAGGAAAACATGGTATCTACACAATTTTCATCCAAAAAGACTTTTGCCTAAACGATCCAAATTCCAAGTGTCTGTTGATCGGAAATAAATCTAGCACACTTGGTCAATCGATCAACAAACAAACCCAAACTGATCTTTACCACCCAAAGTCCTTCGGCAAAGCCATAACAAAATCCATCGGAAATAGATTTCCCATTTCCTAGCGGAAATATCTAACGGTTTGTAGCCAATCACCGGGTCTTTGTGTTCAATCTTCACCGTGTGGGAAGTCAAAATCTTTCCAACATATGCACCACACCACCACTTCAAGTTTGGCCACGAAAACTGTAGCTTCAAATCCTTGTACATCTTATCACCACCGGGATGAATAGAATACGGGGAAAGATGAGCTTCATCAAGAACTCGCTTCCTCAAATTTAGAGCATTAGGCACAAATAAACGACCATGGAAACGAAGAACACCTTCATTATCAAACCTGAAATCTTTACCTTTACCTTCAAGAATTTTGGCTTGGATAGACTTGTAGGTAAGATCATCAACTTGGCTTTCACGGATTTCACGAAGAAACACAGGTTCGGCAATCATAGCACCAATATGAACAAATCCACGCTCTACAAACTCCAAACTCAATCTTCGAAACTCGGCACAAAGATCAACAGGTAAAACATGCAAAGCATTCAAAGCATGAGAAGTTTTTCTACTAAGAGCATCTGCAACCACATTAGCCTTCCCTTCATGATACAATAACTCAAAATCATAATCGTTCACCAATTCCAACCATCTTCTTTGCCTCATATTCAACTCTTTTTGAGTAAATATGTACTTCAAACTCTTGTGATCGGTGAAGATACGACAATGAACTCCAATTAGGTAATGTCTCCACACTTTCAAAGCATGGACAACAGCGGCCAATTCTAAATCATGAGTAGGATAGTTCACTTCATGAACTCTCAATTGCCTTGAAGCATAAGCCACCACCTTCCTATTCTGCATAAGAACACAACCTAAACCCATTTTTGAAGCATCACAATAGACATCAAAGTCTACTCCATCTTCAGGCAAAGTCAACACCGGAGCGGTAGTTAACCTCTTCTTTAATTCTTGAAACGCATTTTCACAAGCTTCAATCCATAGGAATTTGGTTTCCTTCTTCAACAACTGGGTCATAGGCCTTGCAAGCTTAGAGAAATCCTTGACAAATCTTCGATAATAACCAGCTAAACCAAGAAAGCTTCGAATCTCTCTAATATCAGTCGGACTCTTCCAATCAACAACGGCTTCAATTGTAGAAGGATCCACCATTACACCCTCTTTAGAAATCACATGCCCAAGAAAGGACACTTTAGGTAACCAAAATTCACACTTAGAGAACTTAGCATACCACTTCTGACGACGTAGAACACCCAAAATAATCCTCAAATGAATAGCATGCTCATCTTCGGACTTGGAGAAAATAAGAATATCATCAATGAATACCACCACACACTTGTCAAGATATTCACTAAATGTGCGGTTCATTTGATCCATAAAGATAGCAGGCGCATTCGTCAATCCAAAAGGCATTACCTTGAATTCATAATGGCCATACCTCGTACTGAAAGCGGTCTTTGGAATATCAACATCTCTAACCGGAATCTGATGATAACCCGATCTCAAATCAATCTTCGAAAATGTAGAAGCACCCTTTAACTGATCAAATAAATCTTCAATTCTAGGTAAAGGATACCTATTCTTGATTGTAATCCGATTCAATTCACGATAGTCGATACACAATCTCATAGAACCATCCTTCTTCTTCACAAAAAGAACAGGAGAACCCCAAGGCGAGGCACTAGGTCGAATAAAACCCTTTTCAATCATATCATCCAACTGCTTTCTTAACTCTTTCAATTCAGAAGGAGCCATACGATAAGGAGCTTTGGCAATTGGACCAGAACCAGGGACAAGATCAATAGAGAATTCGACATCTCTCTCGGGAGGAATCCAGGGCAAATCTTCAGGGAATACGTCAATGAACTCTCGAACAATAGGCACATCTTCAATACTTGGCAAAGAGGTATTTGAAGAAGTCACAACACACAAGAATGCTTTGTAACCTTTTCTAACAATACTTACCAACTTCAAAGCGGAAATTAAAGACACACCTTTACGGGGATGAGATCCCTTATAGGTTACTCTAACACCTAAAGGACTCTTTAAGAAAATCTTTTTATCACGACACTCGAATCTAGCATGATACATAGCTAACCAATCTATACCTAAAATAATATCAAACTCTCCTAGAGGAAACTTAAGGAGATTTGCGGGAAATATAGAACCCGAAATAGATATAGGTACATTTGGATAAAGAGTAGAACAAGAGATAATATCTCCGGATGGTAAGGATATGGGAGTATCCCCACTAGATGTCGGTTTGATTGATAATTTATTAGCATAGGCTGATGACACAAAAGACATTGAAGCACCGGTATCAAATAAAATAAGACACGGTTGCGCTAAGATTGAGAACATACCCCACCTAGCACCCCCAAAGGAACATGGAGGCCCGAGCCGGTTACTCGCAAAGGGTCCGCAAGCGGAGGCATGAGTCAACAGAGAGCAAGGACCAAAGATTGAACCCTTAGGCTTAGGAGGAGGAGGGGGCAACTTTCGATCGGGGCAATCTTCGTAACGATGACCACCCTTTTGACAAAAGTAACAGAGATAAGGTCGGTTTGAACAAGGCACACCGGGATGGTGTGGTTGCCTACAACGGTTACATACACGAGCTTGAGCTTGAGCTTGAGGAGCATAAGGTCTATGAACTACATTTGAAGTAGCTCTAGGAATAAAAGGAGAAGGATTCCTTGTATTGGCATTGGAAGAAGGATTAAACCTCCTCTTGTTAGCATAGGAATTTGAGGAAGACGGGATAAACGGCCTTTTCCCAAAAGCATTCGGCCTAGGAGCATAAGAAGGAGAGGGATTATTCATTAAAGCTTCATCCCTTATAGCCTTCATGGAATTCTCGGCCCACAAAGCATCATCATAAAGATCTCCAAAGGATGCGGTACCCCTTCTCACCTTACTTTGAAGCACGGCATTCAACTTATTGCGATAATAGAAAGCACGATCTTCATCATCACGACTAAGCCTTGGCGCGAAATGAGCGAGTTTATTAAACTCCGTTGTAAAATCTTGAGCCGATAGGTTGCCTTGCTTAAAGTCAATGACCTCTTTAAGCCTTTGCTGTTTAAGCTCTTTAGGGTAAAACCTACCCTCCACAAGAGCCTTAAAGCAAGACCAATTAAAGTCCTCTTCAAGAACGGCAGTGGCACTAGTGATAGCCCACCAATTGTCGGCTTCCCGCACTAGAAAGTGCTTTGCAATCCTCACTTTATCCTCTTCCCGGACTTGGTAAAGATCAAACTGCTTTTCCATCTCCCGGAACCAATCGGATAGCTCCGTAGGATCCGGCTCTCCACCATAAGGCACGATCTTACTCCTTGCAATTTGACCCGCCACCCATGCATAACCACCTTGTTGATTGTCCTCCCTTCTAGGGTGAACTTGGTTGGCATTAGCTAGAGCGGCATCTTGCTGATTCTTCAGCACGTGAGCAAGAGCCTCCATCATAATATTATCAGCTGAACGCGGTCTAACCATCTTCATAAGAAACAAAGACAAATTAAGTTATCCTATCAATTAGCAAAAACAAATAGACTACCAAATAAAGTCCTTAACTTCTACCCAACTCTCTCATTTATTATTTCCAGGTCAAGTAGTTTAAGTTAGGGTTCACGTGTGTGCGTCGGGAGCGGCAAAGCTCTGATACCAACTGTGACAACCCTCGCGAATGCGGAATAATAAATCAAACAAGCATGTGAATAATATGCGGAAATACGGTATTTTAAAAACCTTTAAACATGCAAGTGATATATAACACGAGGTGTGTCAAAATGTTACAAACTAAACGCGAAAATATACAACAAAGAGACGGGGTCTCTTCAAATGTTAGCAAAGAACAAGTGTTTGACAAAAACTAGCTACTATCGTCTAGAGGTGAACTTCCAGGGACAACGCCCGCTAGCGCACACCCGAACCCCAAAATATCAGATCCAAAAAGTCATCCATAGCATGCAACCTGTTCATCCATGAAAAACATGAATGCCACAGTCAGTGGGGAGTAACTCCGGGTTCTCCAAGCCATATTACATCAAACGTACACATAAGGTAATACGAAAGTAAAGCATGCATATATATATATACATGTGAGTTGCGATAAGAATAAATAGGCAATACGAGATATAAAGATAAGATCATATAGAAATCAAATCCGTAACCATCATGTTATCCAAGACTCGGGAAAGACACTCTTAGGCAATCGAATACGCTCACTAGGGCTTGCATCTCACCGTTAGCGGTATAAGATTGATAAGATTGAGACTCGACAAACAACCATGCCAAGTCATGCAATGATCATGAATACTCAATCATGGAATCACGCATTCAAGTATAACCACATAAAGACGACCTTTCTCACGGTAAATGAAACGCACTAGCATCGTGTACATGGCAAGTATGATTAACAGGCATCCACGGGATAAGCATTTCCCTTGGGTACACGAATATACAGATGCACAATTTCGATATATGTTACTTTAATTTCCTCGCGTATTTTCTCTGGACGACCGATATAATTACTTTTTGACGGTCCTAGCTAAATCTGGCCAGAACCCGGAATCGCATTTCCAGTTTCGACATGCGCTTAAACGTTTCGCATCCAAGACTCGGTTCAATCATATGACGCCGAGCTTACCCCAAATTGTGGTAGCAATAGCAAACATTCACGAAAGAGGCGGAAAAGAGCTCTAGCCACATAACAAGCGGTACGCTACATGCAAATAACACCACCTCGCAAGTATACAACATTTGACGGCCGGGTCGAACAACGCATAGCGTTCAACTCCCAACAACGTCGTCATAGGCCCACTACACATGCAATTAAGCAGTAGGATACCTCTCCGTTCCGACATTCCAGCCTTACGAACGGGAAGGTAGCCAAAGGAATGAGAATACCAAGCACAAGACAAAATAGTGCTCAAACCGACTCATTTGTAAAAACCGACTCAAAGTGGAAACATATCGAAAAACCGTCACCAAACATGTGATACATGCGAAAGAGATATCATATATTCAAAACATGAATATTATAAGACTCTACGTAAAATTATACGATAAACCGATCATGTGAACTATTATAAATTACGAGTTTTAGAAATTGTAGGAAAAATATACAGCCGTGTTCCAGGCCGGGCAACAGACTGGCGGCCGGTGGGCCGGCTCAGAACACAGGCAAAATCCCAAAAACAGAGGAAAGGGGTCTGGGCCGGTCAGTCGACCGGCGGCCGGTCGACCGGCACAGCCAATCATACCAAACTCAAAACTTCAACACTGATGTGTTCCAGGCCGGTGGATGGACCGGCGGCCGGTAGGCCGGCCTAGAGCACCATATCATGCAAAACCCAAAATTTCCAAATGAGTTTCTGATGTGTTCCCAGCCGGTGGTCAGACCGGCGGCCGGTCGACCGGCTGGGATCACTTCTTCACCCGTGAGCTTCCAAAGCTCAACCAATTCATTTCAAAACTCAATTATACTTCTAATAATCATCAACAATCAATCTATATCATCAATATCCATCATATAACCTCATTTACTAATCATAGCATAGTTTCTAATCTTCCTAATCGTAATCTAATACGATTTTCTAGCATATAAACATGTCAAACACGTAAGTAATACCGAGTAACCCTTCACCGTTACCTTTGAGCGTCTCTAATGATCGTCAAGCTCCTCTTCTATAAGGAAATAGTCTTTGTCGGGATCGTGGATGTCCACTGCAATAGATACGTAAAAAGATGAATAAAGTTCATCTTGAGAAAGACGGAATGCTAAAAAAGCGAGAAAGACGATAATTTTATTATCAATACGGATAGAGGAAGGTACGGGAGGAAGAATAAGACGAACTTACGTAAATTCTATCAAGTAACGAAGAAGTTACGTCGATTCCAAAATTGAATTCAAAGAGGGAAGTTGCTTAAGGAAGAAGAAAGAAAATGTGTTTGATTTTTGATGTTGAAATGAAGTATTAGGTTAAGGAATGAGTTGTGTGAGATGTGTAGGAAAAGTCAAAGACGATTTCCAAGTCAAGAAAAGTCAAACTAGACTTAAGACGGCTTTTTCATGAACTCTCGCAGAAATTCCAAATACGAACTCGGAAATTCTAAATTCGACTCGGAACTTAAAATTATAATTTAAAACTTAAAATTATTGAAAAAGTTTCGTAAAATATTTCTACTAGAAAAATAGGGTACATTTCCGGGTGTTACATAAGGTCCGTCTTGCTTCCCACTTCTTAGTGAAGGAAGCGGATCAGTGGTGGACTCTTTCTGGTCCTACTGCCAAGCTGGAACCTAATTTTGGGTGGACTCGTTTCCGTGAACTTTTGGAAGCGAGGTTCTACCCGGATGAGCTGAGGCAGCAAATGCTGAAGGAGTTTATGGATTTCAAACAAGGAAAATTATCAGTTCAAGAGTTCACAACCCAGTTCAACGAGTTGGCTCATTATGCCACTCGGCTTATTTCAAGGGAGGAAGACAAGGCTTTCTTTTACTTGGGAAAGCTTTCTCCCCAGGTGAAGGGAAAGATTAGTAGGGGTTCTACTTCTTTTGTCTCGATTTACAATGATGCCCTATGGGCAGAGAGTTCTATTCAGGAGATTGCCGAAGAGGCCCGTACTTCGTTTGTAGCTCCTAATGCCTTTGGCAAGAGACCTCTATATCATACTTCCCGACCTTCCTTTTCTCCTTCTTTTCCAAACAAGAGGAGGAACTTTCAGAGTGGACAGGCAAACCCGACAAACCGTCCATTTGTTCCGAGCATCAACAACGATCCTAAGGGTCGTACCTGTTTTGCGTGCAAGATGCCTATGCATCCAGGTGTTGGCTGTTTCAACAAGCCAATTGTATGCTTTACTTGTCTGAAACCGGAACACAAGTCATTTGTATGTCCTGATAGGAAGATGATAGCTTCTACACCAGCTACATCTGGGAGACCGAAGGGTCGAATTTTCGTCATGAGCCGCGCTGAGGCCGATGCTCAACCAGACCTGGTGACTGGTACGTTTCAATTTATGAAATCCGTGTTTAATTTTATTAGATACAGGAGCTTCTTTGTCTCTTCCTCAGCCTCGTTTGCCTTTTTCGCCTTCGCCTTTTTCATCTTATCTTAATCTTTAATAATGCTTCCTAATGTTCCTTGTATCATGTTCTTTTATCCCTACTCTCTGGAGAGGTAGTCCTTTTAGCTATCGTAAGGGTTAGTAGAGGTGTTTTGAGGGAGTTTCGAATATTATACCTAACCGTCCTATGGAGCTAGTTTCGTGTTTAAAATGATTATAGAAAATGGAGAATAAGTTTAGGAAGAAACTATCCTAGTGATTTTAAAATATGAAAGCTTGAAGTTGCAATATCTTTTTGAGGATTGAAATAAGCTTAATAATAGTTGTCGTTGTGGTTAGGAAGTTGAGTGATATTAATGTTACTTGGGAATTTGTTGTCGTTAAATGTTGGACCCTAACTGTAACACCCGGAAATGTACCCTATTTTTCTAGTAGAAATATTTTACGAAAGCTTTTCAGTAATTTTAAGTTTTAATTTGGAATTTTAAGTTCTGAGTCGAATTTAGAATTTCCGAGTTCGTATTTGGAATTTCTGCGAGATTCCATGAAAATCCCGTCTTAAGACGAGTTTGACTTTCTCGACTTTGAAACCGTCTTTGACTTTTCCTACACAACTCACACTACTCCCTTCCTTACCCTAATATTTCATTTCAACACAAAAACAAACACACTTTTCTTCCTCTCTAAGAAATCAACTTTTCCTCTTTGAATTCGATTTTTGGAATTCGCGTATCTCCTTCGTTACTTGATAGAATTTCCGTAAGTTCGTCTTATTATTCTTCCCGTACCTTCCTCTATCCATATTGATATTAAAATCATCGTCTTTCTCGCTTTTCAAGCATTCCGTCTTTCTCAAGATGAACTTTATTCATCTTTTTACGATCTATTTGTAGGTGGCGACCTCCAAGATCCCGACAAAGACTATTTCCTTATAGAAGAGGAGCTTGACGACTAGTAGAGACGCTCAAAGGTAACGGTGAAGGGTTACTCGGTATCACTTACGTGTTTTACATGTTTATATGCTAGAAAATTGTATTAGATTACGATTAGGAAGATTAGAAACCATGCTATGATTAGTAAATGATGTTATATGATGAATATCGATGATATATATTGATTGTTGATGATTATTTGAAGTATATATGAGAATTGAAATGATTTGGAAATGAATTGGTTAAGTGTAAGAGGCTCTCGGGTGAATTGGGGTTCCCTGCCGGTCGACCGGCCGCCGGTCTGCCAACCGGCTGGGAACACTCCCGTAACTCATTTGGAAAAATTGGATTTTTGTATAAGAGGTGCTCCAGGCCGGCCAACCGGCCACCGGTCAACCCACCGGCCTGGAACACATCAGTATTGAAGTTTTGATTTTGGTGTGATGTTCTGTGCCGGTCGACTGACCGGCCCAGACCCCCTTTCTCTGTTTTTGGGTTTTGCCTTGTGTTCTGAGCCGGCCCACCGGCCACCGGTCCCCTGCCCGGCCTGGAACACGGCTGTGTTGTTTTTCTTTAACTTATAAAACTCGTAATTTATAATAGTTCGCATGATCCGTTTATCGTATAATTTTACGTAGTGACTTATAATATTCATGTTTTGGATATATGATATCTTATTCGCTTGTATCACATGTTTCGTGACGGTTTTCGATATGTTCCCACT
>JAIUZE010034679.1:0-14614 GCA_022085475.1 Heliosperma pusillum | reverse complement strand
GTTCTACCTTATGGCCATAGGAGTTGAAAAGAGATTAGTATAGAGAATCCCTTATTGGTTCTTCGGTTTTTGAAACCTTGGGTAATGTGTCAAATTATAGAGTTGAGAGAATGTTACTATGCTTGAGTTGCAATTCTGTAATTGGGAATCCGTGTTATATGAAAGGGTGGATGAATTGGGTTGTAATCGATTTGTTAAATCTAGATGTACCTTACTTTGATGATTGTGGTACGATGGTCCCTTGTAAGAGACCTTTGTTTGGGATGAGTTGCTTTACTATCACCCTAAGTCTGAAAGGAGAAATTTTGTGGATTAAAACCTTAAAACCTGTACTCTTGCCATTAATTCCTTTTCAATTCCATTTTGAATGTTTTTGTCAAGATTGATCTTTAAGAAATCGCATGCTCGTATCTTCTTTCTTACTCAGATATCTTCATAACGCTACTATCTGCTTTGTCCCTTCCTTGACCTCGTTATTTTCAGCGCTCATCTCTTGTAATCTCGTGCCTTATTTATTCCCGTGTTCTCCTTGAGATTCCTTATCGTTTCCTATCTCGTTGCTCTTTCATCTTTTCTCTAGTAGATGGAGTATTCCATTTATAAAGCTCAAAGAATAAGTGTAATGTATTTTGGAATTCTTAGGTTAGAATATGTGTCCTTGAATTGAACAAATTTCATATTGTATTTCATCATGGGAAATAGGACTTAAGCTCTAGGATGAATCCAAATAGTGATAATATATCCTCTCTTAGTGGTTTTAGGTTTGGAGCTTGGTATGGTTGTGTTATTTTGAGAATTGAGTTGATCATGATAATAGTTTGTTGATGTTGGGTAGTATAACGGTTGCTTGGGATATCATTTGGGAATTTGATGTCTTTAATTGGTGGATTCTAAAAGAGACTTTGCTTTAGGGAAATTGAGCCGGTACCCAAAGTTTGAGGAGTATTGTCATAAATGAAAATCGATTCATTTTGAGTTTTAGATGATCTAAATGATTTGAATGGTTGTCTGATTTCCAAGTGATTGGTCATTTGTGGTTTGGAATTAGTAATTCTCTTTTATTCTTAAGGAACCGTAGTTTGCTAATGTGACTATTTATATTTGAGGCTTCGCGCGTAGTAATGATCGAATTAAGGATGTTAGGGCGTATTAAAGAATTCTTATAAGCGATAATGGATTGTGGATTTTCCCTTGTCGTGAGACTTTGGATGAGACTAGTTGGTTCTTAGATAATTATGTTTGGTTGCGTGGATTGTGTTTTGATTTTCGAGGATGAGAAAGTTCATTGTAAATTTAGGATAAGGAGTTTGAAGTAAATTGGATTAAAGGATTTCATGGTAAGTCCTTTACTTTGTGGTTGTTAGCGATCATGTTTCCATAGATAAATATTTTGTTGGTAGTTTCTAGTAAGAGTTTTGATGAATCTAAGAAGATTAGAGTGCGTAGTAAATCTTTCATGTGGATTGTTAGTTGTGGAGTCTACCATGCATGCCGATGGACCTTAGTAGATTCTAATTGGATTCGAATAATTGGGATTTGTTACTCGAAGTTTCGTGATTATGGAATATTTTTGTAGGAATTCTGATGATTGAAAATGATGAGTTGCAAATTGGGTAAATTGTATTCTCTTGAGGATTTGGTTTATTAGTAGAGTAATTGATGTCGAATTCTTGTAGATCTTCCTGCCGACTTCATCGTGATTCTTCTTATCCCTAAGAGTTCGATTTGTTTTGTTTTTGCGTGTTTTGTATATATTTTGTTATCGTGATTTGTGAACTTGATGTTCGAGTCGCTCTATGTACGTGTAATGTCTTGTTATTTGATTTTATCTTTGATAAAACTTTCAAATTTCCATATTATATTTCTAGTTTAACGTTTCAAAGAAGTCTAAAGATGGATTGTGTACCCTCTTTTTGGAGAAAATGGATTTCTTTTGCTTTTATGTTTGGATTTTGCGTTTGGTTGGATGTTTGGACTTGTTATTGGAGACGTCTGGTGACTAGTCCTGCACTTACTAACGTTGTTTTGAATTTCGATTTCACTATTTCGACACTGCTTTGATTTGGATAACTAGAGTACTCGTTCGCGACGGGCACTCCTACGATTTGGATAACTTATGAAAATTTTCCTTAAACCGTTTTCGAGATGAACCTCGTTTCATAAATGTTTCCCTTATAAAAGTTTTCGTATTAATTTTGAAAACCGATTCTTGTCCTTGATACTTTTATTTTCTACTCTCAATTTTCGAGGACGAACCTTTTTAAAAGGTGGGGTGATTGTAACACCCGCTATTCTACCCTATTTTTCTAGTGAAAATATTTTACGGATACTTTTCAGCAAATTTAAGTTTTGATTTAGAATTTTGTGTTCCGAGTCGAATTTAGAATTTCCGAGTTCGTATTTGGAATTTCCGCGAGATTCCATGTGAATCCCGTCTTAAGGCGACTTTGTCTTTTGTTGACTTTTTCCCATACACAACTCATACTCCCTCCTTAAACTATTTTTCATTCATTCAACACAACACTTACTTCTTTCTTAAGAAAACCAAAACCCTTGCCTCCATCTTTGATCCGATCTTATAATCATCGTATCTCATTTGTTTCTTGCTCAAATTCACGTAAGTTCGTCTTATTCTTCCCCTCTTATCTTCCTCTATCCGTATTGGTAATAAAATTACCGTCTTTCTCGCTTTTTAAATTATCCGTCTTTCTTAAGGTGAATGATATTCATCTTTTGTTATCTAATTGTAGGTGGAGACTTTCTAGAAATCGATTAAAGACGCGAAAAGGTAACGGTGAAGGGTTACTCGATATTATTTACGTGTTTTTATGTGTTTTCTATGTTAGTAATCGTATTTAGAACATGATTAGTAATCTTAGGAATTGTGTTGTTGATAATGGTTGTTGTTAGTTGATAATTGATATGAGAATTGATGGTTTGTGTTGATAAATGATGATTTGTTGTATGTTTAGAACAAAATGGAGATGTCTTGACCCAAGTCACGGTCGTGAAACTCATGTCACGAGCGTGAAATAGTGGCTGACCATATACCCTTGAGTAACAGAGAGTTTCACGGGCGTGAAATACAAGTCACGGTCGTGACTTGTGCAGTTTCACTGCACTGACCCCTTTTCGTAAAATAATCATATCTCCTTCGTTACTTGCTTGTTTTGGGCTTGTGACCTATCGTTGGAACCGTAAGAGGATACGCTATCACCTCAACTTCCAATTTCTGTATTTTCATGTATAGAACTCTAGTTATGACCGTTTGAAGTGGACCCTTATTTTAGTTAGTTTCCAAACTTGTTGTTTTGGAGAGGTATCTATGTTTCTTATTTATTATGCTTCATAAACTTGTTCTAATGCTTATGTATCATGTATTGATTCATTTTGATCATAGTTAAGTTTATATAATTCCCTATTCTCATGTTTTGTGACGGTTTTTGATATGTCCTACTTTGAGTCGGTTTTTACAAATGATACGGTTTGAGCACTATTTTGTCTTGTGCTTTGTACTCTCATTCCCTTGGCTACCTCCACGTTCGTAAGGCTGGAATGTCGGAACGGGGAGGTATCCTACTGCTTAATTGCATGTGTTAGTGGGCATACGACGACGTTGTTGGGAGACGAACGCTATGCGTTGATCGACCCGGCCGTCAAATGTTGTGTACTTGCGAGGTGGTGTTATTTGCATGTAGCGTACCGCTTGTTATGAGGCCTGTGCTCTTTTCCGCCTCTTTCGTGAATTGATCTACCGAAAAGTGGGGTACTCGGCAGTCATGATTGACCGAGTCTTGGATGCGAAACGTTTATCGCATGTCGAATCGGAAAATGTGATTCCGAGAATCTGGCCAGGTTTAGATAGGAGCCGTTTATTATCGTGTCCTACCAGGAGGAAATTAGTTACATATACGAAAGTGATCGTGTATGCGTTCAGGGAAATGTGATCCGTGGATGCCTGTTAATCATACTTGCCATGTACACGGTGCTAGTGCGTTTCATTTACCGTGAGAGATGTCGTCTTTGTGTCGTTGTCTTTGAATGCGTGATTTCATGATTTTATTCATGGTCATTGCATGACTTGGCATCGTCAATGTATTGGTATGTTTGAATGGATGATAATATGATGGATTTATTGTGATCATCGCATGACTTGGCATGGTTTGTTTGTCGAGTCTCAATCTTATCAAACTTATACCGCTAACGGTGAGATGCAAGCCCTAGTGAGCGTATTCGGTTGCCTAAGAGTGTCTTCTCCGAGTCTTTGTATAACATGATGGATTCGGACTTGTACTTCATATGCTCTTATCATTATATATTGAATTGCCTATCTATCCTTATCGTATTTCACATGTATATCTATATATGCATGCTTCTACTTTTGTATTTCCTTTTATGTACGTTTGATGTGATATGGCTGGGAGAAAACCGGAGTTACTCCCCACTGACTGTGGCGTTCATGTTTTTCATGGATGAACAGGTTGCTTGATTGGATGGCTTTTTGCTTGTGGTATTTTGGGTTCGGGTGTGAGCTAGCGGGCGTTGTCCCTGGATGAAACACCTCTAGACGTTTATTAGCTAGTTTGCTAATCACTTTGATATTGATAACATTTTGAGCGACTTCGTCTCTTTGTAGTATATTCTATTTTGTTTGTAATTATTTGACATTCCTCGTATTTCTATCTTGCATGTAAAAAGTTTCAAAAACATCGTATTTTCCGCTATATAAATCACATGCTTGTTATGTTTTATTTCCGCATTCGCGAGGGTTGTCACATTAGACTAGGACCGTATTATTATCGTAGTCCTACTGAGAGGATTATAGTCTTTTGTGTGCGAAACGTCTTATCGTACACGGTTCAGGGGAAGGTCTTACCCCGTGGATATGTTTGTCTAAGTCATAAGTATACGAAACGTCTTATCGTATACAGTTCTGGGAAACGGCTTATCCCGTGGATTGCCATTGACGTTTCTTGTTACTGTACATGATGCTAGTGCGTGTCATTTACCGTGAGAGTGTGTATGCTTATGTTTGATCATCTGATAGATTGTATACTTGATTGATTTGGATGCCTATGATTGGTTTGTATGTCGAGTCCCAAACCTTTTCAAGCATATGTCGCTAATGGTGAGATGCAAGCCCTAAGTGTTCTATATGGTTGCCAAGGGGAGTCTTTCCCGAGTCTTGTATTGCATGATGATAATGAATGATGGTTTTGTTTACTCGTGTATTGTTATTATCATAATGTCATTCTCACCTCCGGCATGATATATATGTTTGCATGATGACACATGATTACATGTTTGTTTATGTGCGTTTTGATGTGATATGGCTAGGAGAACCCTGAGTTACTCCTCATTGACTGTATCATTCATTTTTAATGAATGATCAGGTTGCAGGTTGGTGTTTGCATGGGGTTGTGGCGAGTGAGCTAGCGAGCGTTGTTCTTACAGCGAATCACCCTTAGCGTGTTGTTTATATTAGTTTAGTATATTAACTGTGTTTTATCAAGGAATCGTTGTCCCTTGTATTTATTTAAGATCCAATTTGTATACACAACTTACTAAATTAAGATTTGGTTTTATATTATAGGGACATTCGCGGTTTGCTTTTTAAAGTTTTCAAAATCTTGTGTTTTCCGCTGCAAACCTATGTGTTTACTTTACTGCGCAATCGCAGGATGTCACAGCCAACACAAAAATAATGGATTTGGGTGGAGGCTTAATGAACCATTTATATAAGTAGGTCGACGCGAACGCAACACAATATTTAATTAGCTCGGATTTGGGTTGAGCTCTCTAAACACGAACCCAACACAAATGACCCATTTAATAAATTAATTGTAATTTTTATTGATCCTTGGAGCACCAACTCAGAGGTCTGAAACAAGAAGATAACAAGACAAATAAACAAACAAGAAGACAAATCCTTAAATTGTGACTGTCAAGACAAGCACAGACAATCCCAAAGACAGTGATTCTTAAGCGTAATCAACCCACCAGGCTAACACATGTAAGATAACTAAGCTCAGGCCAATAAACAAAGACTAGCACGGGTTTATTGTGTTTTGCTAACCAAGATATGCACTGGTTAACTGAATAGAGTATCAACTCTGGTTTTTCATTCAATCAATTCGACCGTATTGCATTGAAAGAACCTTGTTTATATAAGCACTACAAATCGATATTTACCATTGAAATAAAGAAACATCTAAGGGCTGAAAATGCCTTACAAATATAGCTACATAAGATACAAAAGTCATTTAATAAGATGAGCTAAGACAGTCTGCAAAAACATTCCGAAAAACCTGAAAAAAGTGTCTTTGTCCCTTTCCTGAAATGGTTATGCTGCTAAATTCTATTGGAAGTCTTTATCTTGATGTTTGCTACTACATATTGACCTTCATTTGTGGCTCTATGCCTGTTAACTCCTCAGAATGACCTTCATATTACTGGGCTGTTTTAGATGGGATTGAATAATTCATTTGTAAAACTTGTCCGGGACTTTTAGGAAGCTCAAGACCTTAACTTGAGGGGAAAATAAGTTGTATGCCTTAGTTGGATAAGTGCCTTAAGATATCAGGCCTTGCATTGGACTCAGCCTGAACTACTGCGTGACATGACCCTAATCTTGTCACTTTAGATGGTATTGCATGTGCGGGTGCCTGGTCATAAGCCTGAGTGGCTTGAGGGTGTTTGAAAGAGGTTAAGCCCCCAGCCTCTGCTTCATCCTCCTTTAGTAGAAAATATCTAAGCCTCAAATCCACAGGGTGTTCTTCCTCACTGTCATAGTAAAGGGCAAGGTCTCCTACATTGAAGGTACCATGAATCCCATACTCCCATGGTAGGTCAACCTTGTAAGCATTAGGACCCAACTTTTTTTGTGATTTCAAAAGGCCCTTATGCCCTTTGCATAAGCTTGTTCTTTGAAGAGTATATTAATCCCAAACACTTAAGAGGAGGGGGGGGTTAAATTGAGTACAAATAAGGTGTGCCTACTTCTTTGATTGTCTGTATAAGCGTGTAGTAGTAATGCATGGTTTGAATTTATTAATTAAATTCAACCCAACTAATTACTTGTCGCGTGTAAAAATAACGAAGGATGTAAACAAGTAAAAGAGAAAGTGACACAATGGATTTTGAAGTGGTTCAGTTTCACCAATCGAAACATACGTCCATTATTTATCTATTAATAATTTTAGTACCTTCCTACGGATTAAAAAATTATCAACCCACTCGTACAACTAACTCTAGTTCTAACTCAAAGTTGATTTTTGTTAAATACTCGATTCTATCTTACGTTAATAAGAAA
This sequence comes from Heliosperma pusillum, assembly GCA_022085475.1. NCBI lineage: Eukaryota > Viridiplantae > Streptophyta > Magnoliopsida > Caryophyllales > Caryophyllaceae > Heliosperma > Heliosperma pusillum. Next base: position 7,302 of record JAIUZE010034679.1, on the reverse strand, counting down.
GTGATTTTGAGTGTTCTTGGTGTTCACACAATTGAACATATAAGAAACAATTCTAGCACTATTATCCAATAACGTTTTTCTAAAAAATAAGTTGCGAGTGAAGGTGAAACTTTTCGAAAATAGGTTTTGCAAAATAAAGATTTTAGTTGAAAATATTAATCACGTTTGCAAATGAAATTTCTAGTATGAAAAGCGTAGTTTTAAATGCATTAGATGCTTGAGTATTTATAGTAGAGAAGCACACTAGGTTTTAGTTTTCAAACCCTAGTAGCCGTGACCTTTCTTGGATAATAAGAAGGATATTAGGTTAAATTTACAAAACCTGATAAACCATATGCCTCCCTTGTGAAACAAGAAATATATTAGGTTTACATCTTACTTAAACCCTAATCGAACCTCGAGGCTAGTCACAAGAGACACGGCCATATGCCTTACTCATGTGAACCCACGGTCCATGACGACTCAAGTAAGATAGATTCGGGTTTAGGTTTGAACATGTATGAAAACCCTAGATTGCATGACAACTTATAAGTTGTTTTATTAATCAATAGAGAAATCATAATAATATTCAAACTGAATAAATTTAAAACTTAATCTATTATAAATACTTTTTTTTTAAAAGAATTATTTAAAACTGAATTCATAAAACCGTTTTGAAAAATTAAAACAGCGGCATTGTACCTCGCAACTCCGAAGTTATAGTAACTTCACCTATAACCTTGAACTTGGTAATTATGGTTATAGTTAAACCAACTATTACTCTACTTCCCAAAATTCGTATTGAGATTACCGTTATTGGACGACGAGCTATACTAAAAAATCTTCCCGGAGATCTTCAGTATGTTGATAATCACTACATTCAATTCACGAGCTCTTCGTCTTGAGCTCCACAAGCTTCTTTAAGACTTCGCTTTTGATCTTAAGCTTGACAATCACCAAAGTTATAGTAGAAACACCTATAACTTTACTTCAGCAGTTCCCAAGTTATAGTACATTGACCTATACCTTAGAACCACCTTTGCTTCACAAATCATCAAGGTTATAGCTAAACTAGCTATAACTTGAAGTGCCAAATCATGCTTAATCTATCAAACACTAAACAAACAATTACAAGGACAAACATATAAATTATACAAACATACATGTCATTATCAAGACTAATCATATAACTATATGGTTCAACAAATTCCCCCTTTTTGATGATGACAAGCCTCTAATGATTTGTGACTAAGGTAAGTTCCCCCTCAATATAATACTACAAAAATCATAGTGGGTAGAACGCAAGATCAAAACATCTAAAGTTAAAGTACAAGCACTTAAGAACCTTAAAAGACTGACGGTCATGACAAGGAGCAAGCTTAGGAAATAAACTTAAGTTCTCCCCTCTTGACATCATCGAAAAGACAAGAACAAATATAAAATGACTAGAATAATATTGACTAAGGAAAGAAATAAACATGCAAACATCAACATTATTATAGCATAAGAAGGTGTTCAACATCATTACGCAAAATATTAATGTATTAATATAAACCAACACAAATTAATAGCAAAGGGCCAAATATGATAGCTTTTAGGAGGGGCTAGAGGATGAGATGGGGCACAACCGGGATTTAGGGTTTTTCAAATCCCTTACGGAGTCGAAACTTAAGGGAATCAAGTCGGACAAAGTAAGAGCGAACATGGTTGGCTTGTGCGGTGAGACAAATGTCGAAGTTAACCGCCTTACGAGTAAGGGCTTCGGACGCTTCATAGACCTCCCACATATACTCCTGCATCATTCGTCCATCCATTTCCAATGTGCCACCTTGACTAGCCAAGTTACTCAATCTATCACGATGATGAAATACCTCTTGGCGCACGTCGAGCAAATTGCGCTCCATAGACTTGAGATGACTTTCCACACCCATCATCCACGTTTTCAATTCATAATTAACACGGAATTCTTCGTTTTACCAACAACACTAGCCACATTCCCTTACCCAAGTCCCGTACTCAAACTAGACACAACACTGGCCAAAGCAGATGCTTCAGCCTCAAATTTCTCCATAATGCTCTTCATAAAAGCATCGAGCTTCTGATCAACACCCTTCAACGCACCCGAATGATCAATCGATTCAACCCGACCATTCTTAACAACAAACATCAACTCGGGCCCTACTATGCCAATACCCATCAATTTTAAAAATATTTCACATATCGCATCACGGGACAACATTCCATAGCAACTCTGGTCAACATCGTTTTGGACTTCCAAAAGGCGAGATATCCACATGCCGTAAGGTAAGTCAATGGTAGTGGAGACCTTGGTTTTCTTAATCGTCAAGCTCGTTTTAATAACACGATGACACACGAGCAAAGGTAAATTGCCTTCTTTCCATCAAGCCACAACCAAACCAAAATAATTTCAGAACTAGAAACCTTCTCACTACCACCCTTTCGTGGTATAACCGTATTCCAAAAAAGTCAAAGAAAAATTTCAATTTCGGGGAAACATCCATACTTGCCATATTATTTCTCACTAGAAACCTTCTCACTACCACCCTTTCGTGATTGCTTAATGAAGCATCCATGTCATATTATTTCTTAACAACCGTCTTCTCTTCACTAGAGATGTTTTTCCTTTCTTGAGTCGGGTTTATTTTGGTACTATCATTAGGAACCGTGAACACTGAGCAAATATCGTCAATGGAAATTGAAACACCACAACCATTCACCACCGCATGAAATGACCCATTCATGAAAGAAACCGAGGCATAGAATTAAATCACTTCAGCCGGGTAAATAGGACTTGAAAATTGACAAATCTTGGACCAACCCTAAAAGTTCAAGAATTGATCGAAAAACTAAAAAGCCTCCGCCTTTGCATGCCACGGCTTCATATATAATCTTCCACCATGAATGGAGTAGAATTTGATGCGATTTACCAACTTTCGTTCACTCTAGTGAGACAAACCTTGTCTAAGCCTGTTTTCGTAGCGTGAGGAAGAAACTGACGAAACAGAAGACGCCTAATCCGTCACTGCCTTTAAGTACCGGTGGAGGAATTTTATCTTCAACATTCAGAGTAACTTCTTTACCCTTGCCCTTATCAAGTTTACGACTTTTACCGATGACACTTATATCACCACGTGAAACAAAGGGAGGTTGGGCAGTGAGGTCTTCGGTTATAGGAGAAACAAAGTTGATTTAGCGTGAGGCGGTTTGAAGGAGCGGGTAGATCAAAGTCAGGTTGAAGGAATTTAAGGTTGGGAACTCATGGTGATGATGAAGATGTTTGAAACTTGTGTTTATGAGAGAGAGGGAGAAGTTGACGTGAGGAAGGATTGAAGAGTGTTGGGTTTTGTGTGATGGTGATGGGTGAGAGTATTTATGAGATTGTGATGGAGGTGAATTTTAGTAGGTGTAGAAGTGTTGTAGAGGTAGAAGGGTAGGCCGACTTTAGGTAAAGATAATCCATTTTTTTATTTTATTTTAAGTGATCTAAGGTAAATATTTACAAGATTGTATAAAACCACAAGGCTAGATTTTAGGAAATCTCAAAAGATTGGAAAATAATATGGTTAGGGATTTCGAGGAGGAGGGATAAATTGGTTTATATTTCAACAACTAATATAATGGCAGTTAGACGGAATATTCTCATGGTATAATATATAACATTTTAACACGAATAATCTTACAGCGGAAATTACGGACACATTCATATAATCTCGTTTAAGTATAGTCAATCATAGATGTGGGAAATCGGTATTACCACAAAACAATTATAATAGGATTATAACGAAAAGTAATAATTTGATAATGCTAGTCATAAACGAAAACATGAATAAGAGTAGAGATTTAGAAATCAACCTCCGGTCCTAGCAATTGGACTATAAAACAGATATATCAAAGTAGATATCCTCCTAATCGTTGCACCTAAGATTGTATGAGATATACCCTTCTCCTTTGCTAGAAAGAGAACTAAAGTTACTTTTAACTTTTGTTTTGTGATTTTGTCAAAAATTACTGTTAACTTTTGTCTTTGTGAGATGTTTAGATGGAGGCTCCCTAGAGAATAGAATTAGGTTTTTAGAATTATAAACTCCAATTCCCTCCTCTTTCTCACGGCACATTTGGGTTTTTATATGAGGAGATTTGGTCTCCTCAAAATAACTACCCATTGACTAAAAACCGAGTGTATCTGGATACATTCGTTTTTGGTCATTTTAGCTTCGAATATAATGTAATATCTTATAATCGTCGTTTTACATGGACCGACATTATAATACATCATTAATTATAAATATCCGTATATTTATAATTTGCCAATTAATTATAACGGTTTATGTTTAATTAGCTTACATTTATATATCCAATTTACGAATTACAGTTAATTCGTCTCAGCTAACTTTATTTAATCGTTATTAAATAATCGTCTCATCATCACATTGACTAACCTTTTAGTCAAATACACTGACTAACCTTTTAGTCATATATTAGGGCATCAATATGATTATTTTCTCAAATAATCAAATCTCTCAAACACATCCTATAGGTGTGACTTTTAGGGACCAGTTGATCACCGCCATCTGTATGACAATAACGTCAAACTTATCTAGCAAGCCAACCGTTATTGATAAACGTTAATCAACTGATTATTATACAAAGTATACCCTGTGAACCTACAGAGATTTATTTATGTTATTGCACTAACTGTGGAGGACACTGGCTCCAACAATCTCCCACTTGTCCGTACAAGTGTATGTGCGATAACCGATTCTCATATCCATAATAAATTTCTCCCACTCAATGTAAACCAATTTGCAAAGTCCGTATTCACAAAGGTCGTAGTTTACAAGTGATCAGTATCAAGAGTGGTTTCCCCGACTAGAGAGTAACTTAACTGATAAACGAATCTTTATTCGAGCATGGCCATGCATTTCAGTTACAGCTCCTCGAGTGGCCCTGAGAAAATGACCGAAATTCATATCATGGATAACACGAACTTTATTTGAGTCATATAATTGTTATATGATCAAATTAACCCTTAATTATACAAGATAATTAAACATATGATTATAAGTATTTGTGGGACAAATATCAAAAATCAAAATTGACCACATGACACTAGTGGGTGCCGAAATTTTGGTAGTGTATAACATGATGATTGTTGTTTCTTGTGTTACACTACATCATGTGATCATGTCATGTTTATGACACATGATCATGTTCTAATTCACTTCTACACTCAACATTTTTGCATGAGATTATTTTAAGCAAATAAGGGGCCACTCATGCATGATTTGGCCGGACCTCTTGTGTCCTTAAATGGACAATTTTGTTGTTCATTTTGCCTTGCTTGTTCATTCTTATTTTGCATGTACATCTCACTAAAATCCTCATCTCTCTAAAACCTCTCAAACACTAATATTTCCTATTACTAGAGTAGTAATAAAATCTAATATTAGTTCATCTTTTCACTTGTGTTTTCTAGTCAAAAACTAAGTGATTAGTTTGGGTTCTCTCTTGGGTGCATCTCAAAGGAGGTCTTCTAATTTGAAGATTACAAGGAGGATCATCTTTTTCTTTCTAGCACAAGAACAACAAGAAAGGTGTTTCTTGTTGTGCCCATATAAACCGAAATTTCCCAATGTAAGGAAATTTCTTCTTACTTTTTATTATGCATTTTAATTTGCATGCATGTTACATAGATCTTTATTAAACACTAAATTAACAAGTAATTTAGTAACTAATTAGGAGTCTAATTAGGGTCTATGAACTTTCAATATTATGACTTCCGACGAAGAAGGGGCTCATAGTAGTTTTCCCTATAAAGACTAGTCTCAATTTTAATTTATAGGGGAAGGTCCCATCATCTTAACTTAAATTCATTTTAAGTGAACGAATGTCTAGCAACTCGAGAATGATTTAACTAAGGTGATGGCCCTAAAAGCGAGTGACATCTGTATGTCCATGATTAAAATATTCAACCTATATGAATCATTTTACATGCATTTTATTAGTTTAGGTGGTTTGGTATAGGCGGAATATGATGCAATTATATCTATCATGTGATGGAAAGTAAACGAGAATGAAAAACGTAAAGGAAAAACATGTCCTAGTGTGGCCTATCCTACCAAAAAGAATGAAATACAACTTGGAATCCAACTGCTTGGACCCTCGAAGCTAGACTTGATCACCCTTCTTGGTCCATGTAGCGGGAGTGAGCTCCAATGTCCATCTTTAGTCTTCTTTGAAATTACAATAAATAAAATTACATAGATCCTATTTATTACATACTAATTTCAAAACCCAAAACTAAAAATAATGGAGATTCGAGATCTCAAATTACATCCAAGACTATGTTACCATCATTACGGTAACACAATCTACTAAGACCACACTAAGTTACAACTGATTGTAAAATACGATAAAAAAATTCATTCAAACAATCCAAAAACATTATAAAAGCACCAACTAAAATAAAACATACAAGACATAATACAGTTATTACGATGTTTTATTATCCAAACCACTCTTTAACATATATTATAATTATGTGGTAATTCTGTAATTACCCACATTAATTATAATCCCGATTCATTTTACTGATCAAATGAACTATCCTAAACATTTCAAACTGCTTTAAAATGTAAGATATTAAGCATATGTGAACCGTTTCACATTAATTATACACAATCCGAATGATGTACAATTAAAGGCCAAAAAAAAACTTGAACACGGAAAAACAGAAATTTTTCAGCAGAATTATTTTTGGCAAATTTTTTTTTTTTTCAGCAAAAGGTCCTTATCGACAAAATAGGGAAAAATTAATATCCTTTCTAATGATAAACTCATTCAACATCATTTTCATTTTCATTTTAATCTAATCTTTATTAAATGAAAACATCTACAAATCTATTGTATGTTATTTTAACAGATTATAATAACAAAATAAATCTAAATGAAAACGAATACGAAAGGAAATAAGATTCTGTAAAGTACTCGATCGAGAAGAAATTAAACAATAAAGTCTCTCGATCGACTAATTCTTCCTAGTCGACAAACAGGGACCTCGATCGAGTATAAACATCACTCGATCGACCAACAAAAATGAGAAAACTGCTCGATCGAGCAAGCACAAGTACTCGATCGACCAAACAATTGAGAAAACTGCTCGATCGAGTGAACACAAGTACTCGATCGACCAAAAACTCACAAAAACTGCTCGATCGAGACACTAAAGTCCTCGATCGAGTCAAACACACAGCGGCATAAACAGTTTCGGTTTATGAAATCAAATTAAAACAATTTCGTGGC
>JAIUZE010034675.1:0-12669 GCA_022085475.1 Heliosperma pusillum | reverse complement strand
GAAATCGAACATTACTTGATATGGTTCGATCCATGAGAGTCACACGGTGTGCCTGCTTACTGTGGGCTCTGCTTTTGTCAGCTGCTCTTATACTTAACCGAAGTCCGTCTAAAGCTGTTGACAAGACCCCATTTGCAATGTGGAAGGGAACAGTCCCTAACTTGTCCTTTATTCGGGTTTGGGGCTGCGAGGCTTATGTCAAGTGGAGACACGAGGATAAGCTCGGCCCGCGATCGGTCAAGACATACGTTATTGGTTATCCAAAAGGAATGTTTGGTCATTACTTTTATTCGCCTACCGAACAACGTGTTTTTGTTGCGGCTAGTGCGAAGTTTCTAGAGAAAGAATTTCTCGAGAACAAGACGAGTGATAGAACCTTAGATCTGTCGGAGATTCAAGAACCAACAACCGAGCAACCGATGGAGGAAGATGTTCCTTCATCTTATGCTGCGATTAATTTTCCTGAGGAACCTAGAAGGTCGGGTAGAGTCTCCATACCTCCAGACAGATACATTGGTATGGTCGAGGATAACGATAGAGACGATGTTTTGCTCCTTGAGAGTAACGAACCCGCTACCTATAAAGGAGCCCTGACCTGTTACGACTCAAAGCTATGGCTTGAGGCCATGCAATCCGAGATGGACTCCATGTATGAGAATGACGTATGGGATCTGGTTGATTTGCCTGATAAGGTTCGGCCTCTTCAGTGCAAATGGCTTTACAAGATAAAGCATTCCGTAGAGGGACAACCAGACACCTATAAGGCACGACTAGTGGCAAAAGGTTTCACTCAAGTGCAAGGATTGCATTATGATGAAATCTTTGCACCCGTAGTCATGATGCGTTCCATTCGGATAATCTTAGCGATTGCCGCTTTTCATGACTATGAAATTTGGCAGATGGACGTGAAAACCGCCTTCTTAAACGGGTATTTGGAGGAGGAGTTGTACATGGTACAACCCGAAGGTTTCATTGACCCTAAAAATCCTAAGAAAGTGTGCAAGCTTAAGCGTTCCATTTATGGACTTAAGCAAGCTTCTCGGAGGTGGAATCATCGTTTCGACCAAGTCATAAAAGAGAATGGTTTCACTCGATCGGTTGAGGAACCATGCTTATATGTCAAGTCGAGTGGGAGTAAAATCGTTTTCTTGATAGTGTATGTCGATGACATACTCTTGATAGGGAATGATATTCCTCTCTTATCTTCGGTTAAGGTATGGTTAAAGAACCATTTCCAGATGAAAGATCTGGGCGAGGCACATCGCATATTAGGAATCCGTATCTACAGAGATAGATCACGACGGATGTTATCAATCAGTCAGGAGTCTTATATAGATAAGATTCTTGAAAGGTTCAGCATGACCAACTCCAAGAAGGGGTATCTTCCAATGACGTCTGGGATGCATTTAAGTAAAGCTCAGGCACCCAAGACATCTGAAGAGGTCGAGCGCATGAGTCGAATTCCTTATGCGTCAGCTATAGGATCGATCATGTATGCCATGATATGCACACGTCCAGACGTGGCATATGCTTTGAGTATGACCAGTCGGTACCAAGGCAATCCAGGTGAAACACACTAGATGGCTGTTAAAAACATCCTTAAGTACCTACGGAGGACTAAGGATTGGGTATTGACTTATGGAGGAGAGACTGAGCTTTGCGCAACCGGTTACGCAGATGCTAGCTTCCAAACGGATCGGGATGACTCAAAATCTCAGTCAGGATTCGTATTTACTCTTAATGGCGCTGCGGTCAGCTGGAAAAGCTCGAAGCAGAGTGTTATAGCAGATTGTACGACTGAGTCCGAGTACTATGCCGCTTCAGAGGCGGCAAAGGAAGCTATATGGATGCGTCAATTCTTACAAGGACTTGCCATAGTTCCTAGTTCGAATTACCCGATCACCATCTATTGTGATAATAGTGGTGCCATCTTCCAGGCTAAGGAGCCTAGGTCTAGCAACAAATCTAGACATGTACTTCGGAAGGCTCACATGATCAGAGATTACGTGGAGCAAAAGGAGATAGTGATAGACAAGATTGCTACGGATGATAACATAGCAGATCCTCTCACTAAACCGTTAGGACATGATAAGCATGTAGGGCACGTTACTTCCATGGGAATTAAACGTGTTCCTAAGTTGTATTAGCTGTTTGTATGAATTAGATACATCTTTTTCATATACTAATAATAACTTCATCGTATTGTTTTCATATTTTTTTTTTCACGTGGATTGTATGGAAAACATTGAACACCATAAAGTGAACTGAATAACATTATATGTGTTTTGGTCCGTAATCGCCTACATGAGCTGATAACTCTGGCTATTATATTGTTGAGTCGATTGATGGTTGGTTCAACGAGCCATAAGTCAAACTGTTGACTGATCGATTACAAATACGAGTTATAAGGATACCTCGTAGGACATTGTAATTCGTGACGACGTTATGGAGTCCTAAATTTTTAAAAACATTCGGTGCCAGGTCGTGGATAGGACGTCCATAGTGTTCCTAGAGTCGATTCTTTTGACTATCGACTGTCTCTTGAGATTAAGGCAGTTTTTGGGTGACTTTGGTTTCTTTCTCACGGTCGACCGTAACAGGATTCATCCTAAGGTTTAAATCCCAAGCAACCGATATAATACTCAACAACAACGAATATTATCTCGCTCAACTTGATTCCCAAAATAGCACTACACTATCAAGCTCAAATAAATGAAGCCACCAAGAGAGTACAATACCACCAACAGATTCATCCTAAGGTTTAAATCCCAATCCTATTCATGATCAAAATCAACACGAAGCTAGCTAACAACCTAATCATCTCACCAGAGGAAAGACAATGACACCATGACATTGGAAACGATAGGCGATTTCGAGGGAAACACGAACGCGATAAGATCGGACGAAAATTAGAGGAACGCTAGAGGCAGGGAGCCAAAAGCTAGATATTGGATAGATATAGCTATGAAGATAGCCAAACAAAGGAAAAGATAAGAGAAAACAATTTCCTAGGAATCGGGCTTAGTAGGAACTTGCATGAAAGGAAATGGAAAGGGATAATGGCACGAGAAAAAGTTTAAAGTTTAATCCACAAAATTTCTCCTTTCAGACTCAGGGTGATAGCAAAGCAACTCATCCCGATTACAAAGGTCTCTTACAAGGGACCATCGTACCACAAATCATCAAAGTAAGGTACTCCTAGATTTAACAAATCGATTACAACCCAATTCATCCACCCTTTCATATAACACGGATTCCCAATTGCGGAATTGCAACTCAAGCATAATAACATTCTCTCAACTCCATAATTTGACATATTTCCAAAGGTTTCAAGAAAATGAAGAACCAATAAGGAATTCTCCATACTAATCTCTTTTCAACTCCTACGGCCCACAAGGTAGAACATCGAACAAAACATCATTATCAACATCATATAGCATCACCGACATAGCCAATCTAATCAGATTCCACTCATGACCATAATCCTTAAGTAACATGGGTTTACAATCACGACGACTTACTACCTCAAGGTATCATCCAAATATTCTCACTTAGAACAACTAGCTCCAATTTAGATATGATCCTCAAGACACTCTAATATTACTAAACTCCTAAGTTCAAAAGATTAAATCACTAATGGGTTAAGAAGTCGTAGCCAACTCATTCAACCTTACACCATCAAAGATATGAATATCCACACATTAGTCATGACAAGCATCAAGATTAAAATATCAAAACTTATTGTACTACCTTTCCTTGAGTTACAACCAATCATCAATATAGTTGAATTTAGATCTACACCATTTGGCCTCAAAATCCACAAATGTCATTCTAACAAATCACTAATATTCCACAAAATGCAAAGTGTCTTCGACCAAGTATAATTATACCACAAACAAATGGGTATGGCTATCACAAAAAATGTTACAAGAGGAAGGTAAGGATACCAATGGTAAGATGGAGGAACTATCCAGAGTAATTTCCAAGAGGCAAACAAGTTGGAAGAGAAAGAAGCACTTATATAGAAGGAAGAGAGCATAATACAATAAGGACGAGAGAATTCATAGATGAGGAAGAAATACACTTCAATTAGGCTTGTCAATCTTCAAATCTTCGGTAGAGGATACTTATTCTAGGTAACACATAATCCACCTCAAGATGGTAGATACAAACAAACATAACATCACTCAACACAATCAACAAACAAGTTAGAACCTAACAAACATCAAGTACACCAAAGACTACCACCTTAGATCCTTAAGTCTACCCATCTCTCATTTATTATTTCAAGGTCAAGTAATTTAAGTTTAGGGTTCACGTGTGTGCGTCGGGAGCGATAAAGCTCTGATACCAACTGTGACAACCCTTGCGAATGCGGAAATATAAAACATACAAGCATGTGAATTATATAGCGGAAAATACGGTATTTTAAAAACCTTTATACATGCAAGATAGAAAAATACGCGGAGTGTCAAAATATTACAAACTAAATAAAAATACCACAAGAGACGTAGTCTCTCAAAGTGTTAACAAAAGACAAAGTAATTAGCAACTAGCTAAACAACGTCTAGAGGTGTTTCATCCAGGGACAACGCCCGCTAGCTCACACCCGAACCCAAAATACCACAAGCAAAAAGCCATCCAATCAAGCAACCTGTTCATCCATGAAAAACATGAACGCCACAGTCAGTGGGGAGTAACTCCGGGTTCTCCCAGCCATATCACATTAAACGTACATAGAAGGAAATGCAAAAGTAGAAGCATGCATATATAGATATACATGTGAAATACGATAAAAAATAGATAGGCAATTCAATATATAATGATAAGAGCATATGAAGTACAATTCGTAATCATCATGCTATAGATAGACTCGGGAAGACACTCTTAGGCAACCGAATACGCTCACTAGGGCTTACATCTCACCGTTAGCGGTATAAGTTTGATAATATTGAGACTCGACAAACAAACCATGCCAAGTCATGCAATGATCATGGAATAAACAATCATGGACTCGACAAACAAACCATGCCAAGTCATGCAATGATCATGAATAATCAATCATGTAATCACGCATCCAAACACAACGACACAAAGACGACATCTCTCACGGTAAATGAAACGCACTAGCACCGTGTACATGGCAAGTATGATTAAAAGGCATCCACGGGATATAACATTTCCCTGAACGCATACACGATGCTACATTTCGTATATGTAGACTAATTTCCTCCTGGTAGCACGACGATAATAATACGGTCCTAGTCTAAACCTGGCCAGATTCTCGGAATCGATTTTCCGATTCGACATGTGATAACATTTCGCATCCAAGACTCGGTCAATCATAGACGCCGAGTACCCCAAATTCGGTAACAATTCACGAAAGAGGCGGAAAAGAGCACAAGCCTCATAACAAGCGGTACGCTACATGCAAATAAAACCACCTCGCAAGTACACAACATTTGACGGCCGGGTCGATCAACGCATAGCGTTCGCCTCCCAACAACGTCGTCGTATGCCCACTAACACATGCATTTAAGCAGTAGGATACCTCCCCGTTCCGACATTCCAGCCTTACGAACGTGGAGGTAGCCAAGGGAATGAGAGTACAAAGCACAAGACAAAATAGTGCTCAAACCGTATCATTTGTGAAAACCGACTCAAAGTGGGAACATACCAAAAACCGTCACAAAACATGAGAATAGGGCATTATATAAATGTAATATATAAACATGAATCAATACATGATACATAAGCATTAGACCAAGTTTAAGAAGCATAATAAATAGGAAACATAGATCTTATCTCAAAACAACGAGTTTGGAAACTAACTAAAACAAGGGTCCACTTCAAACGGTCATAACTAGAGTTCTAGATATGAAAATACAGAAATTCCAAGTTGAGGTGATAGCTTATCCTCTTACGGTTCCAACGGGATGTCACAAGCCCAAAACAAGCAAGTAACGAAGGAGATATGATCATTTTACGAAAAGGGGTCAGTGAGTGAAACTGCACAAGTCACGACCGTGACTTGTATTTCACGCCCGTGAAACTCTCTGTTACGCAAGGGTAATTGATCAACCACTATTTCACGCTCGTGACTTGAGTTTCACGACCGTGACTTGGGTCAAGACAACTCCAGTTTGTTCTAAACTTAACCATCATCGACTATTATCATAAATCATCAATTCTCATATCAATTCTCAACAAACAACAAGTATCATTATCGACACAATTCCTATGAATACTAATTCTATTCCAAATACGATTACTAACATAGAAAACACATTAAAACACGTAAATGATATTGAGTAACCCTTCACCGTTACCTTTACGCGTCTTTAATCGATTTCTAAGCCTTCCTCAACTAGATAGAATTCCTTAACGGGGTCTTGGAGGTCACCGTCTATAATTAGATGATAAAAGATGAATATAATTCACCTTTGAGAAAGACGGATAAATTAAAAAGCGAGAAAGACGATAATTTTATTTCCAATTAAGATAGAGGAAGATAAGAGGGGAAGAATAAGACAAACTTACGTGAATTTGAGCGAGAAACGAATGAGATATGACGATTCAAAGATTGGATCAAAATGGAGGCAAGGGTTTTGGGATTTCTTAAGGAAGAAGAAATGTTGAGTTGTGTTTGTGTGAATGAAAATAGGTTAAGGGGAGTATGAGGGAGTATGAGGAAAAAGTCGACAAAAGTCAATGACGACTTAAGACGGGATTTACTTGAAAACTCGCGGAAATTCCAAATACGAACTCGGAAATTCTAAATTCGACTCGGGAAATTTAATTCTAAACTAAAACTAAATTTCGCTGAAAAGTATCCGTAAAATATTTTTACTATAAAAATAGGGTACATTTGAGGGTGTTACAAAGACGATATTAGCTCAGAAAATGGCTTAACAAAGCACAAATGACATACAAAACCGAGCTAAATTGGGGGTTAAAATCATATAAATATTCACTTATTAGCATGGTTTGTTTGTCGAGTCTCAATCTTATCAAACTTATGCCGCTAACGGTGAGATGCAAGCCCTAGTGAGTGTATATGGTTGCCTAAGAGTGTCATCCCCGAGTCTTTGTATAATATGATGGTTAGGGATTTGTACTTCATATGCTCTTATCTTTATATATTGAATTTCCTATTTATCCTTCTCGTATTTCACATGTATATCTATATATGCATGCTACTAGTTTTGTATTTTCGTTTATGTACGTTTAATTTGATATGGCTGGGAGAACCCAGAGTTACTCCCCACTGACTGTGGGGTTCATATTTTTCATGGATAAACAGGTTGCTTGATTGGATGGCTTTTTGCTTGTGGTATTTTGGGTTCGGGTGTGAGCTAGCGGGAGTTGGCCTGGATGAAACACCTCTAGACGATTTTTAGCTAGTTGTTAATAACTTTGATGATGGACAACATTTTGAGAGACTACGTCTCTTTGTAGTATATTCTATTTTAGTTTGTAATTATTTGACATTCCTCGTATTTTCTATTTGCATGTAAGAAGTTTTAAAAACACCGTATTTTCCGCTATATAAATCACATGCTTGTTATGTTTTATTTCCGCATTCGCGAGGGTTGTCACAACTTGAATGTCGTCGATGAACACAACCACACACTTATCAAGGAACTCACTAAAAGTCCGATTCATTTAGTCCATAAAGATGGCGGGAGCATTTTTCAAACTAAACGGCATCACTTTGAATTCGAAGTGGCCATACCTTGTGCTAAAGGCGGTCTTCGAATGTCGGAATCACGAATGGGGATTTGATGGTATCCGGATCTCAAATCAATTTTGGAAACGGTAAAGGCACCCTTATGTTGATCAAACAAGTCTTCAATTCTTCGCAAAGGATACTTGTTCTTGATGGTGACACGGTTCAATTCACGTTAATCAATGCAAAGTCTCATCGAACCGTCTTTCTTCTTCACAAAGAGCATGGGAGCATCCCAAGGTGAGGCACTAGGTAAGATAAACCCCTTTTATATCATTTCATCAAGCTTTTTCCTTAGCTCCTTCAATTCGATAGGAGCCATACGGTTCGGGGCTTTGGCAATGGGTTCGGTTCCGGGCATAAGATCAATGGAAAATTCAACATCACGCTCCGGAGGAATCTGAGGCATGTCTTTGGGGAAAACATCAACAAAGTCACGTACTATAGGTACATCTTCAATCATTGGTAAAGAGGTAGATTTAGAAGTCACAACACACCAGAATGCTTGGTGACCCTTCCTCACCAGACTTATCAACTTCATCGCGGAAACCAATTGCACACCCATTCGGGAATGAGATACCTTATGGGTTTATGATACACAGATTGTGGATCCTTGCCAAACTGTGGTACATGGGGAAGCACAGAGGGGCGCACACGGGATGGAAACAAGGGACAAGCGTAGTGATACGCATTAGTGGAGTCGCCTCCAATTTTTATGGGAAATTGGAACCGTTCGAATACTTTCTGTCATGTAAAGACACAAAGTAATGACATGAAAACTAAGAACTCGTTACCCTTAGCATTCTATGTCTAGAATGACTCTCGTGGATGCCAATGAACACGAATGTTCACAGAGATCTTTAATCGAACACCTAATCCAGCCCGCCTCGATAGCGGCCTCTACTAAAGATTAGGGAAGTTTTTTATATTGATATGTTATCGATTATATGCAGGCAATGCAACATCCAAAATTTAATCCTAGCATGTGAATTAGACTATGTCGGTGAACATGTAATTATCATTTAATTTATGTCGAATTGAGAATATGAGATTGATTACATATGAAAGAGAGGTAGAAAATCATACAATACAACGATTAAATAGAATTACATATGATCACATGATCTATGTCATAAATATGCTCAAAATGGAGATTTGAAAGAAAACAAAAATATTAGAAAATCTAAAAGACGGATTAACAGCGATATTAGAGTTAATAGTCGATTAAATTAATAACTAAAGCTACGTCGAAATGATAATAGAAGTTCATAGACAGAAACCAATCCGGAACAGGCGCAGCAACAGGTGCGTCCTTTGGAATAGGCGCATCACCCGTTGCGTATGTTCTTGAGTTGGGTTATGGCTGTGAAGCCAGAATCGCAATCAATTAATGTTTGTTTGTGTATTTATGGCTAATTATCGATCTATGACTCGAGTGAAAGTAATTGAACATATTAATTACAATATTAATTGGATCAATAACGAATTTTAGAGATTTGATATGAACAAATCGAACCTCTAAAACCCATATTTGATTCAAAGACGAAAACTCGCTAATATTGAACTATTAGGGATCTAATTCAAGAACAAGACGAAATAATTACAATTTATGTATGAATAAAAATAAAATAAGAAAAGAAAAATAAAAGACGTAGAAAACAAATGAGGAAGAAGGAGAGCAAGAGCAAGCAGGCTCTGGAAGAGGTGCAACTTCTTCTTCGAAGAGGCGCAGCAGCAGCTGCGTTTCTTCTCGATGTCTGATGACTACTAAAAAGGTTATATGAAAATTTTTTAACTTAAAATTGATTTTTGATTTATTTGTGACATAGATCTTACATTAATAATATGCAAATAAATGATACAAACAAATAATAGACGTGATTAAACACCCTCAGACTTATATGTTGACGAAACGAGATATGAACTAAGTTACGTTTTAGCGACAACGCGACTCGATTGTATGAAGAAAGTGCCCTTGTTAAAGGACTAAAAAAATTGATTGATTAGTTGATTAAGGTGTAGTTGGTTTAATGGGTTGGTCAATGCAAAATGTGACGGGTACCCAGAAGGATCTGAGCTTACGTGGTTGATTGATCAAGCATGTAGATGTCGATAGCTTAGAGCAAGGTCTAGAATGCAACGAGGGAGAAGAGAAGGGGAGGAACACTCGTGTGCCTTAAAAGTGAGAACGAAGCTCTCCTTTCATAGTAGAAAATGCGAAGAGTTCAAGAACAACTCAAACATTGGAAAGAACAGGCTGGGGAAGAGGCGCAGCGGGACTGCGATCCTTCGAAGAGGCGCAGCACCTGCTGCGTCATTTCCCTCGAGGTTTCCTGCTAAAGAAGGAAGATCCCCACGCTTCTATTACGGAATTGTGGTTGATCAACACTTCCATTTTAAAATATAACACGAGATTATTTTATTAAAAAGATAGAATTTGAAAATATAATAAAATAGTCAGAATATTCCGCGCGTTCCGACTCGGAGTTTTAAAACGGTTTATAGAAAATGAAGCGGTTTTGCGATCCGGACTCCAAATGAACTCTAATGACTGTCAAAATGATCGTAACAACGCGTAGATAACGACAAAGGGGTAGACACAAGAATTAGAGATATCACTTGACGATAAACTTACGAATAGTCATAAATCGCTTCGCGTACCAAACATGCGGCCCAATCATCACTGGGTGGTTAGCGGAAGGTGTTGAAACGAGGTATCTATAGAGCCCCCACTTTGACTAACACTTGGACAAGGCAAAAGTCAAAGTATAGCCATCAGGTCAATCGAAGATTACAACATGACGACTATGGCGACGCGAGGCGGTTTAAGGGGTTTGAACCAAGGACCTGTCGTCGGGAACATTTTAATGTCTATCGTCCATCGGGGAGGGTCGTTTAAAGTCCGTTAGAGTACGTATAAAAGCTCGCCAGCCATAAGAAAGAGTCATACCTGAGGCATCTTCTTATGAGGATTGAGGTTGCGATGTGAGGCTCGCTAGCCGCTGAGTGGGTTGCACCGTGAGGCTCGATAACTATTTAAATAGGGTTGCATCGTGAGACTCGCCAGCCGTTTGAATACGTTGCGTAATGAGGCTCGCCAGCCGTTTGAATGACGCACGTTATGAGGCTTGCCAGCCGTTTGAATGTGAGAATCTGCTTGTCTCTGTCCTCAGGCGAACTCTCGTTGAGGAAACATATATTGAAAGGAATTTGCGAAACTTGATATACGGAAGATTCTGTCATGATCGAATCTTTCCGGGGAATGTGCTCGGTTGTGGCGAGCGAAATTCTGGTAATAAAACATGGGCCCATGGGTTTTATGTTCGAAAGGTGGGTCCCTGCTGTGATGATAACATCATGCGACGGTTTTGAAGCCTGTCGAGGCGCGTGTATACGGAACCCTTTGTCAAGATCGAATCATTCAGGGGAATCTGCTCGGTGGTGGCGAGCAAAATGGTGATGATAAAATATGGGCCCACATATTGTATGTCCGAAAAGTTGGTCCCTGCACTGCTTACCTCGAGGTGTTTGGTTTTTTTTTTTTTTTGGCGTTTTGAATTGGTTTGAGAAGTGACGAATAATAGTCAATTGAAGATTTTCTTTTATCTGATCTGATTTGAGATCGAGGTGGCAGGCGTCAAGCCCCTAGCTTACCTCGAGGTGTTGGAATTGAATTAAATTGAGAAATGACGAACGATAGTAAAAAAGGTTTCATTGATTTTTGCAGAAGATCGAGGTGGCAGGCGTCAAGCCCCCAGCTTACCCCGAGGTATTTGAATTGAATTATTTGAAGAAATGACGAACGATCGTCAATTAAATAGTTTTTTTTGTGAATTGATTTGAGATCAAGGTGGCAGGCGCCAAGCCCTCGGCTTACCCCGAGGTCTTTGAATTGAATTACTTGAAGAAATGACGAACGCTCGTCAATAAAAGAGTGTTTTGAATTGATTTGAGATCGAGGTGGCAGGCGTCAAGCCCCAACTTACCTCGAGCTATTTGAATTGATTTAATTTATTGAAGATTTGAATTGATTTGAAAAATGATGAATGATCGTCAATTGAAGATTTTGTTAGATTTGATTTGAAAAGGTGAGGAACGATCGTTAATTGAAGAATTTTTTGTTTTGGGTGAGAACCCCCTGTTTAATGTATATATTTGAGGTGTCTTTGCTGTAAAGTGTTCTCTTTTCTTGCAGGTTAGTCTAAAAACAGGTTTTGGTAGACGACGGATTTTCGGTATGCTGCCGAAAATCACATAGAAATCACATACTTGAGGTCACATAATTTACATGTAGCATATTGATGGCCTAAATTGGCGCAAAACAACCCATGAAGAAAGAATTTTGAAGGAAATGTATAAGTGTTTGAAATGACCAGACATGTGTAAGTGTTCGTGATGAGGGATTTGTCGCAGACCCCTCGACCAAAAAAAACTTATAATGCTCAATACAAACCTAATTAATGTAGTAGGGTAAGAAGGTCGAACCCAAAGGACGTTTAGGATTGGCTATCGATTTTTGTTTTTATCTAGTGTAGTTCAGACGAAGATGAGAGGTTCAAATGCTAAAAACGAGCTAGATGCAATAACTAAAACTAGTAATGAAGCAAGAAAAGATTAAACAAGGTTTAAAATAGACTAAGATGAATGAGTTCATTAATATAGGTATAGGTCGATTATGACGAGGGTTAAAAGTTGTCTAATGGTAAGTCTAGATATGTCTCCACCTCTCGGTGCAAGATGGTCTCTAGGCAAGTCTCCACCTCTCAGTGTGAGACGAGCCCTAGCCCAAGGATCGGTCGGGATCTCGCCCTAACCTCCCCTTAAACATTCAAAACGCACACAAACACATTACAAGTCCAGCTCTCACTCAAACTAGTAATTAGACATGAGAAATATTCAAACTACTCATTTAAGCATTTCTACAAACACTTTGTGTGCAC
>JAIUZE010034673.1:0-16477 GCA_022085475.1 Heliosperma pusillum | reverse complement strand
GATGAGCGATTTGTCGCGTACCGCTCAAGCAAAACAATTTATGAAACCCAACTAATGCGATAGCGGAAGTCGGGGTCGAACCACAAGGATGGTGGGGTCAACTACTAGTTCGATTGAATCCTATTCTAGCCTAAAATATGACGGATTGGAAAGTTAACTAAAAACTAGGAAAAACAAGTAATCGCTAAGTAATAAAGACGAAAACAATTAAGGGAAAGACTAGGGTGAAGGGTTCACCTTAGGGGGATTTAATGGGTTAGTCGGGTAACTAGCGAAAGGGGTAAATAATTCGAGTAAAATCGATTGCTAATGTCTCAACAATCGATAATCATCAACAAAGCCATCGCATTTGTCTCAAATCACCCATATAAACACTTAGTCTAATCGTCTCTACCACCGTCGCTTAAGAGAAAATCAAACCATGTTTGATAAAATGGCAACTTTCGTTCACCCATTTCATCAAACACTTGGTGTTCATATGGGCAATACCAAAATCATTTACCACAAACTTACTAATTAACCAACCTAATACCCCACATGATCCACCCTTAGGCTCCCCCTAAACCCTAGAGGAGAATCTACTCACACATGGTAAAGGGAATCAAAGCACTAAAGGGAAGGGGGAGTTCAATCAACATTATGCTATGAGAAGAATAAAGATAACAATCAAAAGATGAACTATAAACTAGAAATGGAAATTAATTGCATAAACAATAAAAAAGATGAGAAATTTAATACCAAACAAAACTTATATTGATAAATATGGGGGAATGTCTTCACCCAAGTCTTCAATACAAACCCCAAAAATGAAATGAAAGACTAGATTCAACAACTTGAAATGAGAAACTAAACTAGATTAGGGAAATATTAGGAGAGTAATTAGGGATTAATTTGGGTTACAAATTTCTAGGGTTTCGTGCTAAGGAGAATGTAAAAACTGCTTACAAAATAATAAGGGGGGTATATATAGGTATCTCGAAATTAAGGAAGAAATTAGAAGAAGAGGCGAATTTTTCAGTCTTGTGTTCCCGGCCGGTCGACCGGCCGCCGGGCCTCTGACCGGCCTGGGACACATCAGTGTCTTCAGGAACTCCGTCTTCAAAAATCCCAAATTTCACTAAGTATGGAAAATGGGGGTCTGGGCCGGTCGACCGGCCGCCGGTCCCCCACCGGCCTGGAGCACATTTACACTCTCTTGTGGCTTCTGATGTAGGCGCAGGCCGGGTAGTCGACCGGCCGCCGGTAGGCCGGCCGGCGCTACCTGGGCCTTTTCTTCACTTTTTCAACTTCTTTCATTTATAGAGTGGTGGTCTGGGCCGGTTGGCCGGCCGCCGGTCTGGGGACCGGCCTGGGCTACCTGATGACTCAATTCTTCACTTCTTCCTCTCATCTTCGAATCCCAACTCATGCAAGACCCTATTGCTCCGATTTCTTCATTTCCGCCTTAATTCCTACAAATTAAGACCGATATTCATAGCACGGGAAAACGGGAAGCAGAATGCAATCAAGGGCACGCAAATCCGTGTAAACGGACCAAAATGGGGACGAAAATGAGGGAAAAACGTGACTAATTAAATGCTTATCAAAATTCCCCACACTTAAGACTTACTCGTCCCCGAGTAAGTAAACAAAATTCGAGACCCATAAGTACCCTATTCCACTATACTCTAAGACCTTAAGGCTACAAACGATGATCGTTTATCGTCAAAACAAACATCAAAAATAACCCAAAAAAAGTAGTATAAAGGGGTCGAAATCCACGAGGATGGGGGAGGTCAACTACTAGTTCGATTGAATCCTATTCTAGCCTAAAATATGACGGATTGGAAAGTTAACTAAAAACTAGGAAAAACAAGCAATTACTAAGTAATAAAGATGAAAACAATTAAGGGAAAGGCTAGGGTAAAGGGTTCACCTTAGGGGGATTTAATGGGTTAGTCGGGTAACTAGCGAAAGGGGGTAAATAATTCGAGTAAAATCGATTGCCAATGTCTCAACAATCGATAATCATCAACAAGCTATCGCATTTGTCTCAAATCACCCATATAAACACTTAGTCTAATCGTCTCTACCACCGTCGCTTAAGAGAAGATCAAACCATGCTTGATAAAAGGGTAACTTTCGTTCACACATTTCATCAAACACTTGGTGTTCATATGGGCAATACCCAAATCATTTACCACAAACTTGCTAATTAACCAACCTAATACCCCACATGATCCACCCTTAGGCTCCCCTAAACCCTAGAGGATAATCTACTCACACATGGTAGAGGAAATCAAAGCACTAAAGGGAAGGGGGAGTTCAATCACCATTATACTATGAGAGAAATAACGAAAACAATCAAAAGATAAATTATAAACTAGAAATGGAAATTAAATGCATAAACAATGAAAAAGATGGGAGATTTTATACCAAACAAAACTTATATTGATGAGTATGAGGGAATGTCTTCACCCAAGTCTTCAATACAAACCTCAAAAAATGAAATGAAATACTAGATTCAACAACTTGAAATGAAAAACTAAACTAGATTAGGGAAATATTAGGAGAGTAATTAGGGATTAATTTGGGTTACAAATTTCTAGGGTTTCGTGCTAAAAGGAATGTTAAAAAACTAAAAAACTGCTTACAAAATAATAAGGGGGGGTATATATAGGTCCCTCGAAATTAAGGAAGAAATTAGAAGAAGAGGGCGATTTTTGCAATGTTGTGTTCCCGGCCGGTCGACCGGCCGCCGGGCCTCTGACCGGCCTGGAGCACATGCGTGACTTCAGGAACTTTGCCTTCAAAAATCTTCTAAGTATGGGAAATAGTGGTCTGGGCCGGTCGACCGGCCGCCGGTCCCCCACCGGCCTGGAGCACCAAATCACTCTCTATGGCTTCTGATGTAGGCGCAGGCCGGGTAGTCGACCGGCCGCCGGTCGACCGGCCGGCGCTACCTGGGCCTTTTCTTCATTTTCTCAACTTCTTCATTGGTGGAGTTGATGTCTAGGCCGGTTGACCGGCCGCCGGTCAATAGGCCGGCCGGCACCACCTGGAGGTTCAATTCTTCATTCTTCGACTCATCTTCGAATCCCGACTCATGCAAGGTCTTTATGCACCGATTCCTTCATTTCCGCCTTAATTCCTGCAAATAGAGATCGATATTCATAGCGCGGGAAATCGGGAAATAAAATGCAATTAAAGACACGCAAATCCGTGTAAACGGACCAAAATGGGGACGAAAATGAGGTAGAAATGTGACTAAATAAATGCTTATCAAAATTCCCCACACTTAAGACTTACTCGTCCCCGAGTAAGTAAACAAAATTCGAGACCCATAAGTACCCTTATTCAATACTACTCTAATATTAAGGCTAAAACCTAAACTATTAATAATATCCGACGGTAGGCAATTAACGGGCCTACTCCGTCCCTTCAACTCACAACGAGATACTCATGAGGTAGAGTACTTCCTTGCAAGGCAAGTAGGGGCTTGCTCAAAATCTCGACGCATCCAAATGAAAAACACGTAAGAACACGACAAAGATGCATCTAACAAAAGAAAAATCACATGCCTCATCCATGTGACGGAAACATCTAAAAGGAAAACCGTTTAAATAATGCATGATCCTTGTAAGCCACTAATATCATAAAGCATGGAAAAATATTCGCCTCCTGGCGGTGCAAATCTAATGAAAATTTCGAACCCCGTCTACTATTTGCCTGGCCAAGAGCGATAAAATGGAAGATGGAAATGAAATCCTCGTGACGTTATTAAGCACAATAGCATATGGAATTCACGTTTCTCAAAGAAATGAGACACAAGGGTCGTCCCGTCTCACTATGCAACTTCAAAGGTGAATGATTCAAGAAGGATAAAAGGAAATTGAGATTTGAGTCTTATTGCTTGGAAAATTTTTCATTTCACACTTTGCTTTCTTTTTCTTTTTCTTTCTTTTTGATTTGCATTTTGGTTTGCAATTTTTGGTTTGCAATTTTTGGCATGAAAGCACACGGTGTCCGTCAAGGACATGCGGTCGGAACCAACAATAGGGGTATCCCCACCGTAGTGGCATCGAAAGGGGGCCTAGATATGGGCCCACTAGAATCCCTAGAAGTTCCGTTTTGCACTTCCTCGACGAAAACAAGAAAAGATGATAATTGACTCAATATTTTCAGCTTGTCTGATTTGTTTCCTTTTTTGATCAAAAGTGGAAGAACAATGAATCATGGTTGGTTGCATAGCAAGAACGGTCACCTAAGAATTCTTTCTACCATCGGAATAATCAAATCAATCGAGGGTGTCGAGGTGGAATAAGCGCAAACTCGTGGCTCGGCATTAGTAGACGGGTTAAAACTCACTAGAAATGCACAACCCAGGGCGTCTAAAATTCCACGATTAAGATGAACACTTTATGAATAAAAAGTAGCAAAAATGGACTATGCACATTCAACAAGTTTTCCAAAAAGACAATTAATAAAACATTTTTTCTAAATGCAACTATATGCCATGATGCAATCTAGCATATATACAACCTAAATGCACATGCTCTAACCGACTATATGACACATAAGCTAATGCTATCTCCTAACAGCACACAAGTGGCACACACGCCAATCAACAAAATTCACACCATCGTCATCAACACATCCCGTCCTCAAGTAAGAAGGAAAGGAGATAAGGGAGAAGAGAAATAGGAAAGATCTCACAAAAGCGTCTTCATTTTCCCTTTTTCGTGCCTCATATGATGTGGGGCGCACCTATGGATGGAGATAAAAAGAAACACACGGCAATATATACAAAATAAACTATATACAAACTAATCTAAACATATATTTTTTTGGAAAATTTTCAAATTTTTCGATTTTTAGGCATTTTTCAACTTTTTTTCAAAAATCAACGATATATACAAAAGAAATAAATCCTCCCCACACTTAAGTCTTACTCGTCCCCGAGTAAGTGACTCAAATATGGAAGGAGAGAAAAAAAGAAAAGGAAAAACAAAACAATCTTTTTGGGTTTTTCAATTTATGGGAATTCCCTCCCCACACTTGGTATTTACATGGTGTGAGGGGTGAATTCAAAACAAATAACATGTTTTTGGGTTTTGAAATATTTTGAAAAATAAAAACTTGTTTTTGGGGTTTTTGATTTTTGAAGAGAAATCACAATATGAACAATATATACAAGGGGGTTAGTTCTAAGTAAATGCATGAACTAAATAAAAGTCCTAAAACTAAATGCAAAATGATATAATACAATGTCATGATCTAAGTAAATGCAAACTACACTATATGGATGCAAGGCTAATATGTGACGATATGTTACAAAATTAAATTCTAATGCAAGCCTAAATGGATGCAACTAAATGGATGACTAAGCTAAGATATAATACAACTATCTAAATGCATGCGAAAATATAAATATGATGAAGACTTGGATTAAAAGGGATCATACTCATGGGTTTCCGGCCTCAAGAGTATCCAGTGAAATCAGAGGATGTAGTATCAAATTGGCCATGACTGGCCTCAGCAAAAGACGCATCGACATCCTGGGCTCCCGAACCAGAGCCGCCACCCTCCACAATCTCGAACCGTGGACCCATCCTGTCAAACCACTCGGCATTCTGAGCCGCAATCTCTGGGTCCACCTCCTCCTCATCAACTACCGGCTGAGTAAAACCCGGCGCAGAAGAATAATAGTCTGGCTGAACATTGAAATCTCCGAACACCCTAGAACCCTGGTCATACCCGCCCTCTGGCCACATGAAATAGGACGGATGTGGGCCAACTGGCTCCCTATACCCCTCCCTACAGCAATTATCGTAAGAAGGGTATTGGCCAAGAGCCAAGTCATAATACATCCTATCCATCCTCTGCGACAAAAGAGCTCTCTCCCGAGCTTCCTCCTCTCGCCACTTAGCTGCCGCCTCTCTTTCCCTAGCCGCTGCCTCTCTCTCCGTAGCTGCTGCCTCGGAGGCCAAAGTCATATCGGCCATGAACTGGATCAAGGAAGGATCCAAAGGTGGGTAACTGGTAGTGGTGGAAGTGGATGCGTAGGGTTGGGATGAATTGGGCCAAGGGCGCCACTGCTGCTGATGATAGAAGGGGCTCATATAAGGCAAGGTGGTGGAAGTGGGGCCCCGCTCCTCTCTCCTATATGTAGTGACGGGGGCAGTAGGATCTCGCCTAAATGCGGTAACTGGAGCTAAAGGATCTTCCGGGGTTTCTTCAGGTGGTGGTGGAGGGTTCTCCTCCTCTAAGGGGAAAAGATAGTGCGCGCTATCAGGAACCACTTTCATAGCCGCACTATTAGGGAGGGGAATAGAATTTACCCCTCGAATCCTCCAATAAGTCTTCCCATCCTCAACTCTCTTTACTACCCACTCAAGCTTCTTTGAAATGTAATCCTCCGTCAACAAGGAGCATCCCCCTAAACACCTCAAATTACGCTCATAAAGAGCATCTCTACACAGGACATGGGCAATCTTGGTAACAATCCCCCCTAAATGGATTCCGGTCGGGCTAAATGGGTCATTGGCAATTTTCTGGAAGTGGATAACGACATGGTGACCAATGTTGACTCCAAATTTATTTGGCTTTTGGAACAAGTAAGCCGCCAAAATCGAAAGTTCATCGGCCCTAAAATTATGACACTCCTCTCTCCCAAACAACGTCCAACCCATAAACCTATGCCAAAACCTAATAGGGGCATTGTGGCAAGCATTTGCCGGCCTCTTAGTTCCCTTCGCAAATTCAAAGCCCGATATAGCAGTCCACACATCATTCACATTAAAGTTTTCGGGGACCTTGTATGACTTATGAAATTTGACCCCTAAAACCTTACAAAATTTCTCAAGGGGAAGGTTAAAAGCAGTATTAAGAAGGCGAAAGGAAACAATTTTGACCATACCCGTATTCATATCCTTCTCATGGCTAAACGAACTCAAAAACTCCCAAGTGAGACGGGGGTAAGTACGGAAGTGCTGACTGTAGAGTTCCCCCATTCCCAAACCTTTGAAAAGCTCAAGAGTGACCGTATCAAGGCCGAGGTTCCGCATAGTATTCCGACAAATAAAACGGGAGTGGGGAAGAGGTCTACGCTTTAAACATTGAAATTTACCTCTTGCGATTTCACTTACGAAGACGATATCCGGAAAATCGTTATCCGGACCCATTCCCGCCGTCACTTGTTGGAGCCTAGCCTCCAACTCCGCCTCAAGTTGAGCTCTTGTCCTTTTCCTTGGTTGTTGTTGAGCCATGTTGATTTTCGGAATATTCAATTGAAAGAGGGAAAAATTGGGTTTTTGAGGTGGGGGATGATTTTGGGTGAAGTAGTGGGTTAATTAGTGGGTTGAATGTTGGATTTGGTGAATTTTGTGGTGATTTATGTGAGTTGTTGTGAGTTTTTGTGGGTTGTTTGTGGAGTTTTTGTGGAGAATTGAAGGAAGAAGGAGAAAGAAAGGAAGTGGAATGAAGAAGAATGAAAGAAAGAATAAGGGTCACGAGTAGTAATAAGGCCTCGGGTAGTGCTCTGGGCCGGTCCAGGCACCGGCCGCCGGTAGACCGGCCTGGAGCCCAGTTCAAATTTTTGATTTTTTCTGATTTTTGGATTATGGTGTGTTCAGGTCGTCTAGGCCGGTCTGACCCCGGCTGCCGGTCGACCGGCCTGGACTTCAGCTCAAATTTTCAACCTTTCAAAAGTTCAGTTACAATGCGCTCTGGGCCGGTGCCAGACCGGCCGCCGGTCGACCGGCCTAGAACACAGGCCAAAATTCTGCAAAAATTCCAACTCCTATAATAAAGTGATCCAGGCCGGTTGGACCCCGGCTGCCGGTCGACCGGCCTGGAATACCTGCACCTTAATTCCCCACCTTCAAAAGTCACCTTCTGGAGTGCTCTGGGCCGGTCGGCACCCCGGCTGCCGGTCGACCGGCCTGGAGCACTTCTCCTCTTCTTCACCGTGGCTTCAAATTCACAACAAATCCCCAAAGAAACCCAAGTCACCAACAATATCCACGCAACCAACATAATCCCAATGATACGGTTTCAAACCAAACCCGACTACAAGTGTTTCAAACTTTCCTAAAACTTCTTCCTAAAGACGGAAAATCCGAGTACACAAATCCAAATCTTCACAACTATTCCTAATATGCATGCTATATACAAAAAATTTGGTGGTTGTTGAGGGACTCCACCAAACCTATCAAATCTCAAGAGTTTACAAACAAGACTCCTCCTCGGGAAGTGGATCCCCAAGGAAGAGTACTTCCACCGTTCCCTTTTCATCTCCATCGAAATATCTTTTCACTCGATGCCCGTTGACCTTGAAATTACCCCCTTCTTCGCTCCAAAGTTCAAAAGCTCCATGTGGTGAAATGTCGATAACTTTGAAAGGACCCGACCATCTAGAGCGTAGCTTTCCCGGAACCAACTTGACTCTAGAATTATAGAGTAAGACTTGGTCACCCACTTTTACATCTTTATCAACCAATTTGGCATCATGCCATTTCTTTGTTTGCTCCTTGTAGATCTTGGAGCTCTCGTAGGCATCAAGTCTTAGCTCTTCAAGTTCATTCATTTGGAGAAATCGTAGCTCTCCGGCCATATCAATATCAAAATTCATCTCCTTTAAGGCCCACCATGCCTTGTGCTCCAACTCGATTGGCAAGTGACAAGCTTTTCCATAAACAAGCTTGTAGGGAGTTGTGCCGAGGGGAGTTTTGAAGGCGGTGCGGAGGGCCCATAGAACATCCGGAAGCTTTTGAGACCAATCCTTCCTACCTTTGCTTGTAGTCTTCTCCAAGATGGCTTTTATTTGACGGTTTGAGACCTCTACTTGCCCACTAGTTTGAGGGTGGTAGGCAAGAGCGGTCTTATGAGTGACACCATGGGAAGAAAGTAAGAACTTGAAAGTGCTCTTCCTAAAGTGCGAACCTCCGTCGCTAATCACCACCCTTGGGGTCCCAAATCTCGGAAATATAGTGTTCTTGAAGAGCTTGATAACAACCTTAGCATCATTTGTTGGGGTGGCGACGGCTTCAATCCACTTGGACACATAGTCCACCGCTACCAAAATGTACTCATTCCCGCAAGAGTTGGGAAATGGTCCCATGCAATCAACTCCCCAACAATCAAAAAGCTCAATCTCAAGAATGTTTTGAAGGGGCATCTCATTCCTTTGACTAATATTCCCCGTTCTTTGGCACCGATCACAAGATTTGACAAAGTAGTGGATATCCTTGAACATAGATGGCCAATAGAAGCCACCTTGTAACACCTTTGCAATGGTGCGAGATGTACCAAGGTGGCCCCCATAGGCCGAGTTGTGAATTCTATCAACTATCTCCATACCTTCTTCTCTAGGAACACATCTTCGGAACATGCCATCCCCACACTTGCGAAAAAGATGTGGGTCATTCCAAAAATAGCGTTTTGAGTCATGCTTCAACTTCCTCCTAGCTCTAGCATCCAACTCTTCCGGAATAAACCCACTCACAATCAAATTTGCCAAGTCCGCAAACCAGGGTGATTTACCACCTATCATCATCAAACTATCTTCTCTCAACCACTCATTGATCGGGCCACTCTCATCCTTCAACCCATGATCTTCGGTAGTCAATCTAGATAGGTTGTCGGCAACAACATTCTCCGACCCCGCCTTGTCTTTAATTTCCAAGTCAAACTCTTGAAGTAAAAGAACCCACCTCAAGAGCCTTGGTTTTGCATCCTTTTTCACTAACAATTGCCTCAAAGCGGAGTGATCCGAGTATACCACAACCTTAGCACCAACAAAGTATTGCCGGTACTTTTCCACGGCATGAACAATGGCTAGCATCTCCTTTTTCCGTCGTAGAGTAGTTGACTTGGGCTTGATCAAGAGTTTTGCTTGTGTAGTAGATTACATGGTGCTTCTTGTCCACAACTTGGCCAAGCACCGCCCCGACCGCATAATCGGAGGCGTCGCACAAAACTTCGAAGGGAAGGCTCCAATCCGGTGATCGGATTATGGGAGCCGTCACAAGAGCCTCCTTCAACCTACAAAAAGCACTCAAGCAAAATTCATCAAATACAAATGGTGTGTCTTTGAGAAGAAGAGAAGTTAAAGGCTTGGCTATTTTAGAAAAATCTTTGATGAAACGTCGGGAAAAGCCCGCATGGCCTAGAAAGCTTCTCACTCCCTTCACATTAGTAGGGGGTGACAAGTTTTCTATGACCGAAACCTTAGCCATATCAACTTCTATGCCTCTCTTAGACACGATGTGACCAAGCACAACCCCCTCCTCCACCATAAAGTGGCACTTCTCCCAATTGAGGACAAGGTTGTGCTCCTCACATCTTTGCAAAACATTAGACAAATTCAAAAGCCCAAGATCAAATGAGTCTCCATGGACACTAAAGTCATCCATGAAGACCTCCATACTCTTCTCAAGGAAATCGGCAAAAATTGCCGTCATACATCTTTGGAAAGTCCCCGGAGCATTACAAAGCCCAAAGGGCATCCTCCTATAAGCATAAACTCCTATGGGACAAGTGAATGTGGTTTTCTCTTGGTCTTCCGGGTGTATGGGGATTTGGAAAAACCCGGAATAACCATCTAGAAATGAATAGTAAGAATGCCCCGCCAACCTTTCAAGCATTTGGTCAATAAAGGGGATGGGGTAGTGGTCTTTGAGGGTGGCGGCAGTTAATTTGCGATAGTCAATGCACATCCGCCACCCGGTCACGGGTCTAGAAGCTAAGAGAGTCCCATCCTCTTGTTCCACCATAGTCACCCCTCCTTTCTTGGGCACTACCTGGACGGGGCTCACCCAAGAACTATCGGTTATTTGGTAGATAATCCCGGCCTCTAACAACTTCATAACCTCACTTTTAACCACTTCCGCCATCTTAGGGTTCAACCTACGTAGCCCATCTACCTTAGGTTTGCTACCCTCCTCCAAGACAATCCTATGCATGCAAAGATTAGGACTTACCCTTTTGATATCATCAATGCTATATCCAAGTGAACCCCTATGAGTTTTCAAGACTTTCAAAAGTTCAAGTTCTTGGCCTTCACTTAAATTAGCATTAATGATAACGGGATAAGTCTCTCCCTCACCTAAAAAAGAGTACTTAAGTGAGGGAGGTAAGGGCTTAAGTTGTACCTTTGGAGGGAGAAGGCCCTCCACCTTCTTCATTAGTTCATCATCTACCTCGTGGTCATCTCCCACCTCCTCATCATGGAGTGCCACTTGTAGAGCTTCTTCTTCATGCTTCTCCTCTTCATGCATCTTCTCAATCACTTCTTCAATGACTTCTACCGAGCATGCTTTGTGAAACATTGGTCCCTTCACTAGATGTGGAAGATTAAATTCAAGGGTTTCGTTTCCCACCCTAAAGGTTAGCCGCCCGCCCCTCACATCAATGAGGACACCTCCGGTAGCCAAAAAGGGCCTACCGAGGATAATGGGAGTGTGGCTATCCTCCGGGATATCTAGGACAACGAAATCCGTGGGAATCAAAAATTTGCCAACTTTAACGGGTACGTCCTCAAGCACACCCAAAGGTTGCTTAACGGACCTATCCGCTAGTTGTAGAGTCATAGAAGTGTGGGTTAAACTTTCAGGTCCAATTCTTTTAGCAATAGTTAAGGGAATGACACTTACACTTGCACCATTGTCACATAATGCCCTTGAAATCATGACTCCCCCCACAACACAAGGGATAGAGAAACTGCCGGGGTCCCCAAGTTTTTTCGGCATTTTGAAAGAGTTAGGATTAATGAGGAGAGCACTACACTCCGCCTCCATAATCATAACATCTTGGGTACCCAAAGTTCTCTTATGAGTCAAGATGTCTTTTAGAAATTTTGAGTAAGTGGGCATGTTCAATATAACATCGGTGAAAGGTAGGTCACTTCAAGTCCCTCAAGCATTTTTCTAAATTGGGTGAACTTGAAGTTTTCCTTAGTTTTCAAAGCTCTAGAGGGGTAGGGGATATCGGAAACAACAAGTGGAGTGCTAAAAGATACCTTTGGAATGGGAGTTTTCTTGGTTACCTTAGCTCTTGCTATTGGTTGTACCTCTACTCCGTCATCATTGACATCCTTGTTCATCTCCTCTTCATAAGGCATAATCTCGATATATCCATCTTCTCCCTCTTTGGGTTGATCATCTTCACCCTTTCCATCATCTTTTAACTCCAAGGTGGGAGTCAAAAAGGGCTCTTCGAGTTCTTCGCCTTCCTCAACATGCTCATCATTTGGAATCTCATCATTCGTCATATCCATGTAGGGGTTATCAAGCACTAGTCCACTTCTTAAAGTCACCGCACATGCATGGTGGCTTGATGAAGCATCCTTGGAGCTTTTCCCTTGAGCAAGTAGACCTCCCGGAGGCCTTTGAGGATTGTTCAAAGCTTGGGAAGCTAGCCTAGCTTCCAATTCTCTCACCTCCTTTTTGTGAGCATTAGTGACATTTTGCAAAGCCAAATTGTTTTGGATTTCCATGTTTTTGACTAATTGCAAAACTTCACTTATTGAAGGATCACTCTCTTGGTGGGGTTGATTTGTCAAAGGAAGGGCAAAAGCATAGTCATTCCGACTACTCGACCCTTGGTTGTTGTTTCTTTGATTGTTAAAGTTTCCTTGTTGGTTGTTGTTGAAGTTTCCTTGTTGATTGTTGTTACAATTCCCTTGTTGCCCCCTTGAACCTTGATTGTTGAAATTTGACCCTTGGTTGTTGTTGAAATTTGGCCCTTGGCTGTTGTTGAAATTTGGCCCTTGGCCTTGGAAAGATTGATCGGGAACCCCTTGACTTGCTTGATTGTTTTGATTGCCTTGGTAAAAATTACCTTGGCCTTGATTGTTGAAGTTTTGATTCCCTTGATTTTGATTCCAATTTCCTTGACCTTGATTCCAATTACCTTGGTTTTGGAAGTTACCTTGGTTATTGTAACCTTGATCATTGAAGTGTTGATTTTGGAATTGGTTGGATCCTTGACCTTGTTGAGAGTGGTTGAATTGATTGTTATAGTTTCCTCTAGAAAATTGACCTCCTCCTCTAGGTTGGGAAAAACCCGGAGGGTTGGAAGGTTGAGTTTGAGTGTGTTGAGGGTTTAAGACATTTTGGCTTTTGTAACTCATGTTTGGGTGAAATTTTGAGCTTGGATGATAGAAATTCGAATTTGGGTTATAAGCTCCTTGATTTTGGAATTGAGGCCTTGAGGGCCGTGGGTTGTTGTTCATACCTTGGAAAGCATTCACATGTTGATAATCATTTGCACCTTCATTGTTATAAGAGACATTGTTCCCACAAACTTCAAAGGTGTGTCCATATCCAATGCAAATTTCACAAGTGGGGGTTTGATAAGCTTCCACCATGGGAGGTGCATAAGACCCACTAGCTTCATTCACATGATGACCTTGACTTTGATTTTGAGCTTTTTGAAGCTCGGCAAAACCCTTAGTGAAAGTTTGTGTGAGCAAATCAATCTTGGCATTGTTATCCGCATTTGAGAAGTTCTCACTTGGGTACTTAGAACTCCTTCTCAAGCTATTCCCTCTAGAACTAGTACCATAACTAGATTCCGACTCAACCATCTTCTTAATCAATGCCGCCCCTTGTTGGTCATTTAAATGATCAAAACTTCCCCCCGCGGAAGCATTCACCATGGCCTTGGTTTGAGGGAGGAGAGTTTGATAGAAGGTTTTGGTTACATACCAATCCGCAATTCCATGGTGAGGGCATCGGGCAAGTAAATCAATGAAGCGATCCCATGCTTCTCCCAAAGACTCTCCATCCTCTTGTTGGAAGGTGGTAATCTCGTTTCTTAGCATCGCCGTTTTGGAGGCGGGGTAGTACTTACTTAGAAACTCCTTAGCCCAACCATCCCAAGTGGTGAAAGTGTTTGGAGGATGGTTATTCAACCACCTCTCCGCCCGGTCCTTGAGGGAAAATGGGAACAACATGAGGCAAAGGGTTTCCTCGGGCACCCCATTCCTTTTCATGATTCCAACCCTACTTTTGAATTTTCTCAAGTGGGCATGTGCATCTTCATCCGGGAGGCCTCCAAAGCTATCCCGCTCAATAGAATTCATTTGAGACGGGTGAATCTCAAAATTATTAGGGGCCAAGACACCGAAATTGATTGGAGATTGGGTATCATCGTGGTTGGGACGGTTACGATCACGTAGAGTCGTCATTTGTGGTTGATTTTGTTGTTGAGGTATTGTAGGGGGTGAATTTGGTGGTGTATTTTGTTGTGTATTGTAGAAGGGGTTTTCAAATATGGGTTCAATGGTGTTGTTTTGTGGGTAATCGATTGTTGGAGTGGATGTAGAAGCAATTGAAGTATTGTCTTGTTGATGGCTAACCCTTCTTGAATTCCTAACCCGAGCAAGTGTATTGGCACGGAGAGTCCTAAACAACCTTTCGGGCTCCGGATGGCTCAAGAACAACCCTTCACCCCTAGGCATGCACTCAAAGCAACTCAAAAACAAGTTAGACTCCTAGTGTGTTTTTGGGCACACTAGGGAAAGACAATAATGCAAGGCACTCTACAAATAATCTAACAACTAAAGACCAACAAAAACAACAAGTAACTTGGCTAAATCTAAGACACAAAACAAACTACGAGTTTCCTTACGCCATCCCCGGCAACGGCGCCATTTGATGAACGGTTTGTCGCGTACCGCTCAAGCAAAATAATTTGTAAAACCCAACTAATGCGATAGCGGAAGTCGGGGTCGAACCACAAGGATGGGGGGGGGGGTCAACTACAAGTTTGCATGAATCCTATTCTAGCCTAATAAATGATTGGTTGGAAGATTAACTAAAAATTAGGAAAAATAAGTAATCGCTAAGTAATAAAGATGAAAACAATTAAGGGAAAGACTAAGGTGAAGGGTTCACCTTAGGGGGATTAATGGGCTAGTCGGGTAATTAGCAAATGGGTAAGTAATTCGAGTAAAATTGATTGCTAATGTCTCAACAATCGATAATCATCAACAAAGCCATCGCATTTGTCTCAAATCACCCATATAAACACTTAGTCTAATCGTCTCTACCACCGTCGCTTAAGAGAAAATCAAACCATGCTTGATAAAATGGCAACTTTCGTTCACACATTTCATCAAACACTTGGCGCGCATATGGGTAATACCCAAATAATTACCACAAATCTACTAATTACCCAACTAATTACCCCACATGATCCTCCCTTAGGCTCCCCCTAAACCCTAGAAGGGAATCTACTCACACATGGTAAAGGGAATCAAAGCACTAAAGAGAAGGGGGAGTTCAATCAACATTATGCTATGAGAAGAATAATGATAACAATCAAAAGATGAACAATAAACTAGAAATGGAAATTAATTGCATGAACAATAAAAAAGATGAGAAATTTATATCAAACAAAACTTATATTGATGAATAGGGGGAATGTCTTCACCCAAGTCTTCAATACAAACCCCAAAACTGAAATGAAAGACTAGATTCAACAACTTGAAATGAGAAACTAAACTAGATTAGGGAAAGATTAGTAGAGTAATTAGGGACTAATTTAGGTTACAAATTTCTAGGGTTTTGTGCTAAGAGGAATGTAAAAAAACTGCTTACAAAATAATAGGGGGGGTATATATAGGTATCTCGAAATTAAGGAAGAAATTAGAAGAAGAGGCGGATTTTGCGATGTTGCGTTCCCGGCCGGTCGACCGGCCGCCGGGCCTCTGACCGGCCTGGGGCACATCAGTGACTTCAGGAACTCCATCATCTATTTCCTCAAAATTTCACTAAGTATGGAAAAATAGGGGTCTGGGCCGGTTGACCGGCCGCCGGTCCCCCACCGGCCTGGAGCCCCTTTACACTCTCATATGCTTCTGATGTAGGTGTAGGCCGGGTAGTCGACCGGCCGCCGGTAGGCCGGCCGGCGCTACCTGGGCCTTTTCTTCACTTTTTCAACATCTTTCATTTATAGAGCGGTGGTCTGGGCCGGTCGACCGGCCGCCGGTCTGGGGACCGGCCTGGGCCACCTGATGACATATTTCTTCATTTTTCAACTCATCTTCGAATCCCGACTCATGCAATGTCTTTATGCACCGATTTCCTCATTTCCGCCTTAATTCCTGCAAATTGAGATCAATATTCATAGCGCGGGAAATCGGGAAATAAAATGCAATTAAAGACACGCAAATCCGTGTAAACGGACCAAAATGGGGACGAAAATGAGGTAAAAATGTGACTAAATGAATGCTTATCACGTAGGTTGGCCTTAGCCTTGCCCTTACCTTTGCCCTTGTTTGCAAGCATGAGAACGTCCTGTTTCAGACTCCCACTCAATTTCAGATCACTCTCGGTCTGTACGAGAAGTGAGTGGAGCTGATGAAGACTCTTCTTCATATCATTCATATAGTAATTTGCCCTGAAAAGGGCAACACCATCATGAAGTGAATGAAGAACGCGGTCTATGACGATCTTCTCATCGATTTTGCAACCAAGTGCCTCCAGTTTCT
>JAIUZE010034669.1:0-15167 GCA_022085475.1 Heliosperma pusillum | reverse complement strand
GCCTTACGAACGTGGAGGTAGCCAAGGGAATGAGAGTACAAAGCACATAACAAAATAGTGCTCAAACCGTAACATTTGTAAAAACCGACTCAAAGTGGGACATACCAAAAACCGTCACAAAACATGAGAATAGGAAATTATATAAGTTTAACTATAATAAAGATGAATCAACACATGATACATAAGCATTTGAACAAGTTTATGAAGCATAATAAATAAGAACATAGATCATCTCTCCAAAACAACAAGTTTGGAAACTAACTAAAACAAGGGTCCACTTCAAACTGTCATAACTAGAGTTCTAGATATGCAAGTACAGAAATTCTAAGTGGAGGTGATAGCTTATCCTCTTACGGTTCCAACGGGGTGTCAGAAGCCCAAAACAAGCAAGTAACGAAGGAGATATGATCATTTTACGAAAAGGGGTCAGTGTAGTGAAACTGCACAAGTCACGACCGTGACTTGTATTTCACGCCCGTGAAACTCTCTGTTACGCAAGGGTATTTGGTCAGCCACTATTTCACGCTCGTGACATGAGTTTCACGACCGTGACTTGGGTCAAGACAACTCCATTTTGTTCTAAACTCAACCATCATCAACTATTATCATAAATCATCAATTCTCATATCAATTCTCAACAAACAACAAGTATCATCATCAACAATCATCAACTAACAACAATCATCATCAATAACATGAATCCTAAGCTTTCTAATCGTATTCTAAATACGAATTCTAACATAGAAGCATGTAAAACACGTAAATGATATCGAGTAACCCTTCACCGTTACCTTTTTGCGTCTTTAATCGATTTCTAGAAAGTCTCCACCTACAATTAGATAACAAAAGATGAATATCATTCACCTTGAGAAAGACGGATAATCTAAAAAGCGAGAAAGACGGTAATTTTATTACCAATACGGATAGAGGAAGATAAGAGGGGAAGAATAAGACGAACTTACGTGAATTTGAGCAAGAAACGAATGAGATATGACGATTCAAAGATTGGATCAAAATGGAGGCAAGGTTTTCTTTGGTTTTCTTAAGGAAGAAGTAAGTTTGAGTTGTGGGAAATGAAATAGGTTAAAGAGGTAGTATGAGATGTATAAGGAAAAGTCAAGAAAAAGTCAAAGTCGCCTTAAAACGGGATTCACATGGAATCTTGCGGAAATTCCAAATACGAACTCGGAAATTCTAAATTCGACTCGAAAAATTAAATTCCAAATTAAAACTAAAATTCGCTGAAAAGTATCCGTAAAATATTTTTACTATTTAAAATAGGGTACATTTGCGGGTGTTACAAACAACCATATTGCCCTTTTATAGGCAATATGGCCGGTCCTCTTAGCCCTCACAAGGGACTAATTTTGCTTATTTTTATTCACATGCAAAGTGGTAGAGTGTAGTGATGACTGAAATGATTTTAGGTTTACTATTCATGTCATAATCACATGTAACTTGAGAGCATGAACAAGAGCAACCATCATCACTTCCCACTACTACTTGACCGGCCCCTTGTAGCCTTATATGGTCCATTTTGATTTTTGATATTTGTCCCACAAATATTTATTAATCATATGCTTAATTATCTTGTATAATTAAGTGTTAATTTGATCATATAACAATTATATGACACAAATAAATAAATAATATGTACTTAACATTTTAAGTGATATTTTACCATTATATCAATATATAATGGGTCCCACAATGCTTAGTTAATTTATTTTACAACTCCTTGTAAATATAATTAACTAATTAGCTCTACCTCAAAATATATGTAAAACCTCAACTAATTTAGTAAATTAACGATTAATTACTAAAATAGATCTTATTTAATCACATTAAAATAAGATATAAATTTATTAGTCAATTATCGCATAATTGAAAAATAAGCTTAATCGAATTTGAGTTCCTAACTATATTTCTAACTATTAACTCTCGTACATATATATATCAAATATATGTAATGGACTAACCATTTGTATCATATACAATTAATTAGTTACTATTTGGGTTTCATCCTATAGGTGTGACCGAAAGGGACTAGTTGATCACCGACGTCATACGACAATAACGTAAAACTCTAGTCAGCCAACCGTTATAGATTTACGTTAATCAACTGACTAATCATATATATATTGTCAATAAATATCCCAATTATATTCCTTAATAAGATTTATTATGTGGCGCACTATTGTGGAGGACACCTACAATACTACAAATTCAGGCAATAACAACACCCCATCAACAACGCTTATTCACGAAAATTAAGAAAAACCGTTGTCGAATGGATTATTATTCTTCCGCGGAATTTTATTAAAACTAATAACAAAGGTATTATTTTTTTATCCGTTGTTATTAGTTTTAACAACGGGTCGAACTACAATAACCGTTGTAAATATATAAACTAATAACAACAGTTTACTCTATCTCCGTTGTTATTAATTTGGCGCAAAATGATGAAAAGTAATAACAACGGTCCCGAACAAACCCGTTGTTATAATGTGTTATTAGTTTGGCGCAAAATTTGGCGTAAATTAATAACAATGGTATTATTTTGTGGTACGTTGTTGTTAGTTATCACAACGGTTAGAACTTTGTTAACCGTTGTAAATATATAAACTAATAACAACAGTTTACTATGAATAATAACCGTTGTCAATATTTGTTAATAAAGATAAAAAAACACACAACACTAATAATACTATACTGCAACACAAAAACACAAACACAAAGCGATTATACTGCAACACAAAACCACAAACACTAAGACATACTCCCTGATCGTCTCTCTGTCATCATCTCCGTCTGCTATTTCTTATTAATCCGGTATTAGTTTTATTAGTTTTGCTGAATTGTTCAATTCTAATAATTTTGCTTTATTGATTTCCTGAATTTCGTTTATTTGTGAATTAGTTGCCTTATATATATATATATATATATATATATATTGCATTTTCTGAATTAGTTGGCTTATTATTGAATTAGTTTTAATTAGTTGGATTTTCTGAATTAGTTGGCTTACTATATATATTATGAATGTAGATAAATGACTCGAACTTGGATGAATGCTGCGAATATGAGTGACCCAAACTATAAGGATGGTTTAGCTGAATTTTATGAAGTCGTTGCGAACAATTTGAATGGTTCTTCTAGTATTCCATGCCCTTGTGAAAGATGTGTGGAGCAAGTGTCCTCCACAATAGTGCATTTATATTATAAATCTCATTTTGGAATATTAGTGGGATGACTAGTATTTTGATACTCCACGTCAGTTGATTAACGTTAAATCGATAACGGTCAGCTGATGACTAGGTTAGACGTTATTGTCGTATGACGGCGGTAATCAACTGACCCCTTTCGGTCACACCTATAGGATGAGACCCAAAGAAAATCTAATTATTTGTATACGATACATATTAATTAGTACTTTATATATATATTTGATATGTTTTAGTTACGAGAGTTATTTATTGGAAATTGAGTTACGAACTCATTCCGGATAAGTTTATTAGTCAATTATACGATAATTGACTGAATAAATTTTACGTCTTATTTTAATACGATTAATAAGATTTAATTTAATGATTAATAGTTAAATCATTAAATTAGTTGAGGTTATGCATATACTTTGAGGTAGAGGTGATTAGTTAATTATATTTACAAGGAGTTGTAAAATAAACTAACTAGGCATTGTGGGACCCATTATATATTGATATAATGATAAAATATCACTTAAAAGTTAAGTGTATATTATTTATTAATTTGAGTCATATAATTGTTATATGATCAAATTAACCCTTAATTATACAAGATAATTAAACATATGATTATAAGTATTTGTGGGACAAATATCAAAAATCAAAATTGACCACATGACACTAGTGGGTGCCGAAAATATGGTAGTGTATAACATGATGATAGTTGTTTCTTGTATTACACTACAACATGTGATCATGTCATGTTTATGACACATGATCATGGTCTTATTCACTACTACACTCAAAGTAATTGCATGAGATTATTTTAAGCAAAAATAAGGGCCACCAAGGGCTCTCTTGGCCGGACCATAGTGTCCTTAAATGGACAATTTTGTTGTTCATTTTTTACTTACTTGTTCATTCTTATTTTGCATGTACATCTCACTAAAATCCTCATCTCTCTAAAACCTCTCAAACACTAATATTTCCTATTACTAGAGTAGTAATAAAATCTAATATTAGTTCATCTTATCACTTGTGTTTTCTAGTCAAAAACTAAGTGATTAGTTTGGGTTCTATCTTGGGTGCTTCTTAAAGGAGGTCTTCTAATTTGAAGATTACAAGGAGGATCATCTATTTCTTTCTAGCACAAGAACAACAAGAAAGGTGTTTCTTGTTGTGCCCATATAAACCGAAATTTCCCAATGTGAGGAAATTTCTTTTTACTTTTTATTATGCATTTTAATTTGCATGCATGTTACATAGATCTTTATTAAACACTAAATTAACAAGTAATTTAGTAACTAATTAGAGGAGTCTAATTAGGGTCTATGAACTTTCATGTGGTATCAGAGCTAGCTTGTAGCATGCATGTTGATTTTGAGCATTAAAATCGGGTTATACGATAACTTGAGTAAAATCGAACATTTATGTTAAAAATGGTTTTCACGAAATTTTATAAGTTGCATATATACCTACTGACCTCAAAATGTTTGTGGTAAAATTTGGTAAATTTACGAATTAATTTGCTATTTATTATGATTTATGGCCTTTATAACCGAGTTAACATGCGGTTTTATGTTAAAAGTTAACTAAAAATAGTTGCATGTTGAATCTGGCCTCAACTTTTTAATATGATCTCACATGCATGGTGTACATATTGTATGTAAATTTTCGTGACATTTGGTCATGTATTGCATGGTTATTGATTTTTTATTGGATAAAAATCGATTTAAAGGAGTTATTTTGTTCTTAAAATTGAAACGTGACTTTCTGGAGTTCAAAAATTTTTGTACATTTTAAAATATTATTTATATCATCCTGGTAAATTTTTAAAATTTGTTCATCATTTTACTATTTTAGTTGGTTTTTATTTGATAAAAACCGATTCTTATAAAGCTATTTGTTCATAAAATCATTTCAAATTTTTTGGGCAAATGTTTTTTGTTCTTAAGGTTCCTGGAAGTGTTCCAGTATGTACAAATATTTTTTGTTTCAATTTTAATGATTTTTCATTTTTATTTTGGGTTTAATTCATAAAAGTTATGATTAAACCTCCTTAAATAGCAAATGCGATCAAATCAAACTAATTAAAAACATGTAAAATTAGTGGGGACTAATTTTGAGTTCTAAATCAGTTTAGATAATTATTTTGAGCTTAAATACGATTTAAGTGTTGATTATTGATTTTTAGTAGATAAAATCGATAAAATTCGTAAAAACCGAGCTAGAATGAACATGACAAGTGTTGAGGGTGATTTTGGCATGATTTTACAGCATTTTTATTTATGTTGTTGAATGAATGAATGTCATTTATTTATTTTATTGCAAGTTGTACCTAGTATGGCCTAGATTATTTTTAATCGGTATTACCCGTAATGTAAGGGAATACCGATTTGGTTGTAATTTATTGCGATTTTGTATCGCCGTTTTGTAATAATTAATAATTTCATTTTATAGATCAAATGTATAATAGGAATTTGCTATGTATTCATTTGTATTTTTGTAATTATTTATTGTGAAGACGGTGATTCCCAAAGTCGGTGTTCCAAAAGACGGTGCCATATTGGAAAGCGTTCCATGAAGAGGCAAGGGACCAAGGAGTTGGTTTCCGATTTGTAATCATCTAGTTAATTAGATTAGCTAGGTGGCCATACTAGGATTTAATTTGATTGCTTGCTTTATTTTTCCGCACATGCCAAAATCACCAACATGCATTTT
Organism: Heliosperma pusillum; assembly: GCA_022085475.1. Classification (NCBI taxonomy): domain Eukaryota; kingdom Viridiplantae; phylum Streptophyta; class Magnoliopsida; order Caryophyllales; family Caryophyllaceae; genus Heliosperma; species Heliosperma pusillum. Next base: position 9,243 of record JAIUZE010034669.1, on the reverse strand, counting down.
ATTTATCGATTGTCAATTCAACGTTATTCAAAATTCACCGACTTAGTTCACTTATAGGGAATTAATAACTAAAATTGGCAAGACCTCTCACATAACTTAAAAAGGAATTGAGATTTAGCCTTACCAATTGAAGCACCTATGAATCCCGTGTTCATTAGGACAACCACAACGTGGACCTTTTTACCTCGGGTAAGTAGGGTGATACGATCACACGCCTAAATTGGGTTGGACTCAACAAGATAAGCGTTATCTTGGGACTATGAGATGGGTTTAGTTGAAATCCGTCGACCGAGAGTTCTAGGAGTAGAATTAGTCAAAAGTTGACTTACCGTCTTTTACATAAAAGTTGCATAACATGTTCTTTTGTCTAAAATGCGGGTCTCGGAATCGCTTATATAATTTCGTGAGGGGTCATTATATGAGTGACTTGTTTAAATTGGTTATACAAGTAAAATTGATTAAAACAATGAATGTTAATATTTCCTAATTTTGTTGTAGTTATTCATAATTCGCAATGGCAAACAATAACAACACGTTCAACTAGGAAAAGACTCATGGCTAAGGTCCGTTATGGACAAATGCATCTTAAAAGACGATGGAACTAATTTCGTCGAGTGGGAGCAAACGATCAAGAGTGCGGCGTTATCGGATAACGTTTTGCGCTACTTGACCGAGGCACCTCCCAATGAACCCGGCCCAAGAGCCACTAATGCGGCCAAAGCCGCCTATGAGGAATACCTTAAGGTAGCAAACGACGTCAAGATGGTCTTGATTTGGTCGATGTCCTCAAGCCTTAAGCAACAATACATCACCCTTGGAGCATATGAGATATTCTCTAGGGTGACATTGGCCTTTTCTCAATCACCCGAGATTCGCCAATACAATGCTATGACTAGGCTTTTTGAAGCCAAGTTAGAGAAGGGCCAAAAGGTTGGCCCACATGTGCTTAATATGGTGGAACATGTTGACACTCTAGATCGTCTAGGGGTCAAGATTCCTAAGAAGCTAGCGGTTGGTCGCATCCTTCACTCACTTCCTCCCAAGTTTGCCCAAGCTAGGGCAAACTATAACATGCATGGCATGGATAAGAGCTTTCACGAGCTCCATGCTCTCCTTACCCAAGTCGAAAGGGATATGGAAGCCAGTGGGAGTGAGCAAAAGGATGTTCTTACAATGAGATTGAAGAACTTAAAGCTAGGGGTTCAAAAGGGGAAGGGAAAAGCCAAAGCCCAATTTAAGAAGCAAGGAAAAGGAAAGGGCAAAGCTATTATGTATAGCAATGCCAAGGCTAAGGGTAAGAAGCACGCCGAAGCCGAATGCTTTTATTGTAAAGGCAAGGGACATTGGAAACGCAATTGTCCCAAGTATTTGAAGGATAAGAAGGACGGATGTGTGACACCGTCAGGTATAATCCTCTCTTCTCTCTATATGATAGATATTAACTATGCTTGCACTTCCACTTGGGTATTTGATACTGGATGTGGTTCTCACCTTTGTAATCACTTGCAGGGGCTAAAGGACGTGCGAGCACTAGCCAAGGGTGATGTGGACCTACGAATGGGGAATGGAGCAAGAGTTGCCGCCGTCTCCGTAGGAACTTATGTATTAACCTTAGCTAGTGGTCTTGAGTTGTATTTAAATAATTGTTATTTTGTACCCTCCTTGACTAAGAACATTATCTCCATTTCCGTACTTGACGCGGAGGGTTTCTCTTTTGTAATCAAGAACAATAGTTGTTCGTTTTCTTTTAATGATGTGTTTTATGGTAAAGCCATCTCTATTGGAGGCATTTATGTTCTTGATAATGTTAATGAAATTTATCATATCGAAAGCAAGAAGCTCAAATTAGGTGAACCTAATCAATCATACCTTTGGCATTGTCGTTTAGGTCATATAAACGAACGACGCATAAAGAGACTCGTTTCAACGAAACTTCTCAAACCATTTGATTACGAATCTTATGGTGAATGCGAATCTTGTCTTTTGGGCAAGATGACTCGTGCTCCTTTTACAGGAAAAGGGACACGAGCAAGTGAAGTATTAGGCCTTGTACATACCGATGTATGTGGCCCAATGACTCTCCAAGCTAGAGGTGGTTACAAGTACTTCATTACTTTTACCGACGATTTGAGTAGATATGGATACGTCTACTTAATGAGGCATAAGAGTGAAGCCTTTGAAAAGTTCAAAGAGTTTCAACATGAAGTGGAAAACCAATTGAATAAAAAGATAAAAACCTTACGATCCGATCGTGGTGGTGAATATCTAAATTATGAATTTGATTCACACCTAAAAGATTGCGGTATAGTATCACAATGGACTCCTCCTGGAACACCACAATTAAATGGTGTGTCTGAAAGGAGAAACCGAACTTTATTAGATATGGTTCGGTCGATGATGAGTCTTACAGAGCTTCCTGACTCGTTTTGGGGATTTGCCATCTTAACCGCAATATTTTCACTAAATCGTAGCCCGACTAAAGCAGCCAATAAAACTCCATATGCGATATGGAAAGGAAAGGTTCCTTATTTGTCGTTTATGAAAATTTGGGGTTGCGAGGCGTTTGTTCATGAGAAGTCTAATGACAAGCTCGCACCCAGATCCGACAAATGTTATTTTGTAGGATATCCTAAGTAGACTCGTGGATATTACTTCTACAACCGTCATGAGGACAAAGTGTTTGTGTCTCGTGATGCTGTCTTTCTAGAAAGCGATTTCGTTTCTAAAAGGCAGAGTGGGATAAAATTCGAACTTGACGAAGTTCGAGAGCCACAAACCGAAAATGAAGTGGAGGAAAACGTTCCCTCCTCGTCTGAAACGGTTATTGTCCCTAGAAGGTCAGGTAGAATTATTTATCAACCTGATCGTTACCTTGGATGTATCGAGGGAGATGGTGATTTATTACTTTTTGAAAGTGATGAACCCACAACCTACAAGTCGGCCGTTTCTAGTCCCAACTCCACGCATTGGCTTGAGGCCATGCAATCCGAAATGGATTCTATGTACGAAAATCAAGTATGGGACTTGGTAGACTTACCTGAGAAGGTGCGACCTCTTCAGTGCAAGTGGATCTACAAGATCAAGAATGGCCTAGATGGACATAATGATATCTACAAAGCTAGATTGGTGGCAAAAGGCTTCACTCAAGTTCATGGTTTACACTATGACGAAACTTTTGCCCCAGTCGCTATGCTTCGATCCATTAGGATTCTCCTAGCGGTTGCCGCATTTTATAACTATGAAATTTGGCAAATGGATGTCAAAACCGCCTTCTTGAATGGGATTCTAGAAGAGGAAGTGTACATGACACAACCTGAAGGTTTTGAGGATAAATCCAACCCTAAGAAGGTATGCAAACTTAAGAGATCCCTTTATGGTCTTAAGCAAGCATCAAGGAGTTGGAATCATCGCTTCGATCATGTAATTAAACAAAATGGATTCACTCGAAGTGTCGAGGAACCATGTTTATACATGAAGTTTAGTGGGAGCAAAATTACTTTCCTTATCTTGTATGTGGATGACATACTTCTCATTGGGAATGATATACCAATGCTTACTTCTACCAAGGAGTGGCTTGGTAAACATTTCCAGATGAAGGATTTGGGAGAGGCACAACGCATTTTGGGTATCCGGATCTATAGAGATAGATCCAAGAGGAGACTAGCATTAAGTCAAGAAGCTTATATAGATAAGATTCTTGATCGGTTCAAAATGAAAGACTCTAAGAGAGGCTTTCTTCCAATAGGTCATGGTATCACTCTGAGTAAATCCCAGAGTCCCACCGTCACCGAGGAGATTGAACGCATGAAGTTGATCCCTTATGCTTCAGCAGTTGGGTCAATCATGTATGCTATGATGTGCACTTGCCCTGACGTCGCCTATGCTTTGAGCATGACGAGTCGTTATCAAGCCAATCCAGGTGAGAGTCACTGGATAGCCGTAAAGAACATCCTTAAGTACTTACGAAGGCCTAAAGATTCGTTCTTGGTGTTTGGAGGAGAGACTGAGTTGCGTGTAAAGGGTTACACGGACGCTAGTTTCCAAACTGATAGGGATGATTTAAAATCCCAATCCGGCTATGTCTTTATGTTGAATGGAGGAGCCTTTTGCTGGAAGAGCTTCAAGCAAAGCGTGACTGCGGATTCTACAACAGAAGCTGAGTACCTCGCGGCATCAGAGGCTGCAAAGGAAGCTGTGTGGATTCGGCAGTTCTTGAAAGGACTAGGAGTAGTCCCTACTGCCTCAGATCCCATCACGATGTATTGTGATAACAGTGGGGCTATCTTTCAAGCAAAGGAGCCCCAGTCTAGTAACAAGTCTAGACATGTACTTAGGAAATACCATGTAATTAGAGATTACGTGGAGAGGAAGGAAATAGATGTATGTAAGGTTGGGACAGACGATAACATCGCTGATCCTCTAACCAAGCCTCTTACCAAGGCTAAACATGACAGTCATGTCGTCTCGATGGGATTAAGACGAGTTCCTGAATTCCTCTAGATTATGTGATATGTAATAATTGAATGTTGTATCAATGTTTACATATATGATAATTGCATTCATTGTTCGAGTTTTATATGAGCTCTTTTATTTAGTATTGACTAAATTTTATTACTTTGTTTTGTCCGAATTGGTTATAAGATAAGTTGAACTCAATTCAAGTGAACATGATGAACTTAGTAATCGTCCCTAGTCATTTGCATAAGGTGACGTCTCGAAATGACTAGATTGTAAGTCGATCGATGGTTGGTTCAGCACCATGGGGTCATGGAGATGACTGATCGTTTACATAGACAGACTGTAGAGACACTCTGTCGGACAGTGACCATGATCGAGTCCCTTATCAAAATTGTTGAAGCCTGGTCGTGGCGGGGATTTCTATTATATTCCTATGAGTCGATTCTTTAGACTGGCGACCATTTACCTGAGTCGGTGTATTTTCCGAGTGACTTTGGTTTTTGTCCTAGGTCGTGCCGTGAAAGGAGGCCGATGGGCATCTACTGGGTCATGGTGATTTGCATTATACAGTGTAAGTTGGGTCAACAGAAATTGTCCACCCACGTTGGGTATAATTATCTTCGGGCCACTCGAGGAGTAGTGACTGGAAATGCGTGGCCACGCTCGGAAGAGATCTATGGTAGATTTTCCGGTCAGACAGTTACTCTCCAGATCGAGAAAACCACTCAATTTATTTTTCCAATCGCAAGTGCGACCTGAAAGACACCTTGCGATGAGTGGGAGGATGTGACACAAAAGTGACAATAGAATTGGTAGCACACAACTTGTCGAGACAAGTGGGAGATATTGTGGGAGTATGAGTCCTCCGCAATAGTGTCCTCCACAATACATGCACAACTTGTATCGGACAAGTGGGAGATTGTTGGAGTAAGTGTCCTCCACAATATTGCATTTATATAATAAATCTCATTTTGGAATATTAGTGGGATGACTAGTATTTTGATACTCCACGTCAGTTGATTAACGTAAATCAATAACGGTCAGCTGACTAGAGTTAGACGTTATTATCGTATGACGGCGGTAATCAACTGACCCCTTTCGGTCACACCTATAGGATGAGACCCAAACAGAAATCTAATTATTTGTATACGATACATATTAATTAGTACTTTATATATATATTTGATATATGTTTAGTTACGAGAGTTATTTATTGGAAATTGAGTTACGAACTCATTTCGGATAAGTTTATTAGTCAATTATACGACAATTGACTGAATAAATTTTACGTCTTATTTTAATACAATTAAATAAGATTTAATTTAATGATTAATAGTTAACTCATTAAATTAGTTGAGGTTATGCATATACTTTGAGGTAGAGGTGATTAGTTAATTATATTTACAAGGAGTTGTAAAATAATCTAACTAGGCATTGTGGGACCCATTATATATTGATATAATGATATAATATCACTTAAAAGTTAAGTGTATATTATTTATTAATTTCAGTCATATAATTGTTATATGATCAAATTAACCCTTAATTATACAAGATAATTAAACATATGATTATAAGTATTTGTGGGACAAATATCAAAAAATCAAAATGGACCACATGTCACTAGTGGGTGCCGAAAATTGGTAGTGTATAACATGATGATTGTTGTTTCTTGTATTACACTACATCATGTGATCATGTCATGTTTATGACACATGATCATGGTCTTATTCACTACTACACTCAAAGTAATTGCATGAGATTATTTTAAGCAAAATAAGGGCCACCAAGGGCTCTCTTGGCCGGACCATATTGTCCTTAAATGGACAATTTTGTTGTTCATTTTCCACTCACTTGTTCATTCTTATTTTGCATGTACATCTCACTAAAATCCTCATCTCTCTAAAACCTCTCAAACACTAATATTTCCTATTACTAGAGTAGTAATAAAATCCAATATTAGTTCATCTTATCACTTGTGTTTTCTAGTCAAAAACTAAGTGATTAGTTTGGGTTCTCTCTTGGGTGCATCTCAAAGGAGGTCTTCTAATTTGAAGATTACAAGGAGGATCATCTTTGTCTTTCTAGCACAAGAACAACAAGAAAGGTGTTTCTTGTTGTGCCCATATAAACCGAAATTTCCCAATGTAAGGAAATTTCTTCTTACTTTTTATTATGCATTTTAATTTGCATGCATGTTACATAGATCTTTATTAAACACTAAATTAACAAGTAATTTAGTAACTAATTAGAGGAGTCTAATTAGGGTCTATGAACTTTCAAGATGTGGTAATATTAGGTATATGGCTATTCCGGACGTTAAAATTCACCTAGAAAAGTATAGTTTTAGTCGATCCTATACCCATTGGATTTTTCATGGGGACCATTAGAGGAAGAGAATAGTTTTGAAGAAGATGATCTTGAGGTATACGAAAGGATAACTGATGATCCCGAGTTTGCCGAGTATGTTGAGTTGGAAGCAGACAAGTTGAATGTTGGGTCTACAGATAATGAAGAAAAAGATGATGAATCAAATGCTTTTGAAGATAACAATATTAATTTGGATGACGTTGACAACATGTATGAGAAGTTGTGTGAGTCTGAAGCGCCTCTGTACCCTGGTTGTAAGCACACAAAAATGTCGGCTGTGTTGAAGTTGTATAATATCAAGGGGGCAAATGGGGTGAGTGACACGTGTTTCACTAGTTTATTAGCCTTGATAAACGACATGCTTCCAGATGGTAATGTTCTTCCCGTTAAGACATATGAGGCTAAAAAAATAATTAGAGGGGTGGGTATCAAATATGAGAAAATACATGCATGTCCAAATGACTGCTTATAGTATCGAAAATTATATCAAAACTTAACCAAATGTCAGGTTTGTTTTGTGTGGCGTTATAAGGATAAGGAAGGGATCCCGACTAAGGTGTTGTGGTATTTTCCAGTGATACCAATATTCATAAGGATGTTTGCGAATAGTAATGACTCAAAAATGTTAACTTGGCATGAAACTGGAAGAATAAATGATGGGAAGCTAAGACACCCGGCAGATGGTATGCAATGGAAATCGTTCGACGCTAAGTATCTCGAGTTCGGCATTGAACCTAGAAACTTACGTCTAGCGTTGTCCACTGATGGAATGAACCCACATGGAAGCATGAGTACCCAACATAGTACTTGGCCAGTAGTGTTAGCATTATATAACTAACCTCCATATGTGTGCATGAAAAGAAAGTATTTGATGTTGTCGTTGTTAATTTCCGGCCCTAAACAACCTGTAAATAATATAGATGTCTATTTGGAACCTCTTTTAGATGATTTGCGAATTTTGTGGGATAGTGGGATAGAAGTATTTGATACATATAAGAATGAAACTCTCAACTTGAGAGCGATGTTATTGTGTACAATAACCAACTATCCGGCTTATGGCAACCTTTCTGGGCATACTATGCATGGGAAAGAGGCATGTCCATTGTGTGGGGAGGATATCGAGTCTGAATACTTGAAGTGTTCTCATAAGTATGTGTATTTGGGAAATAGGAGGGGCTTGGATCGTGACCATTGTTATCGCAAGCAGCAAAAAGCATTTAATGGACGTCAAGAACTTCCTCAACCTCCTAGATTTTTGAGTGGGAATGAAGTTTATCAGAAAGTAAAGCATATTGAGATAAAATATGGAAATAAGAACGGCTCTAATAAATTGTCTACTCGTGGGTATAAGAAAAGATCCATATTTTTTGATAAACTTCCATATTGGCCTGACCTGGAGGTCGAGCATTGCCTCGATTTCTTGCACATTGAGAAAAATGTCTGTGATAATATTATCAATACCCTCCTGAATGTTTCCGGTAAAACAAAGGATAACGCCGCAGCTAGGGAAGATATGCAAATGATGGGTATTAGGCTAGAGTTGGCACCACAGAATATAGGTAATGGTACATTTTTACCGCCAGCAGCTTATACCCTTTCACGGAATGAGAAAAAAGAGTTTTGTGCATGCTTGAATGGAATTAAAGTGCCACATGGTTATTCGTCCAACATCAAAAGCCTTGTGTCGATGCAAGACCTAAAACTCACCAGGTTAAAGTCACATGATTGTCACACTTTGATGCAACAATTAATATCCGTGGCTATTCGTTCCATTTTACCTGAAAAGGTACGATATGCTATTACTATATTCTGTCTCTTCTTCCAGTCCATATGCGATAAAGTCATCGATCCCGATGATGTGGATTCATTGCAGGACCTCGTTGTCACCTCTCTTTGTCTTTTTGAAATATATTTTTCACCCTCTTTCTTCACTATCATGATTCACCTGACCACTCACTTGGTTAGGGAGATTTTGTACCTTGGGCCCGTGTAATTGAGATACCAGTATCATTTCAAAAGATTGATGAAACTTTACAAGGACTATACATCTAATCGGTATCGTCCAGAAGGTTGTATTGTTGAACGCGCTATATTAGACGAAGCTCTTGCATATTGTTACGCTCATCTCTCCCCTGAGGAGTTAATTGGCGTTCCAAAGAATCGTCATAGTGACTGGATGACCGGAAAAGGTATTAGGGGCCGGGTTGAAATTTTTTTGACACGTGACATGTTGCATTTAGCACATACATATGTGCTAAACAACGAAGATGAGGTGAAACCTTATATTCACTAACACAAAGATAAGCTCAAATACGATCACCCAAACAAGAGCGAGATGTGGATTGAAAACGAGCATAAGAAGACGTTCGGAGAATGGTTTAGGAATATTGTCTTGGAGTATAAGAATTTGTATGG
>JAIUZE010034665.1:0-14158 GCA_022085475.1 Heliosperma pusillum | reverse complement strand
TTTTAATTCAAGACTCTGTTCATGACAATGATCTAAGGCTTCTTCAAAATACTTAATTAAAGACTTCTTAGATAAATTCTTAACTTGCTTTTTAAGTTCAAGATGACTAACCTCTTCATCTTCTGAATCTGGTTCCGAATCTGCGTTGCCGACAAGGCACATCTCGAATTCACTCTCGTTGTCACTGTCAGAAATTAGGTCAAGACTGACGTTGCTCAGACACAGGTTGGCGACTTCTTCTTCCTCTGAATCGTCGTATTCTGTGTCTAGATCTCCCCAGCAATAAACCATCATGAATTGCTTGAATTCCTTCTTGGTTTTGTCTCGTTGATTTTTGTCTTTAATTTTCTTCCATGTGGGGAAATCCTTAATCATATGATCATTATCCCCACATTTGAAGCAACCACGACTTGAGAGAGACCCTTTTGACTCAATTGGCTTTTTATAAGATTTGTTAGTGTTATTGTTAAACGTTTTTCCTTGTGGTTTATCAAAGAATTTTTTCTTAAAATGTCTAGCAAATAACACTGTTTCATCTTCAAGATCCGAATCTTGTTTCTCACTAGACTCGGCTTGTAAAGCCACTTTCTTACTAATACTATCGTTAGCCTCATCTTCATCAAGAGTAATCTAGTGAGCCATTAGGGTTCCGAGTAGCTCTTGATAAGATAGGTTAGATAGATCTTTACATTCCTCAATTACCGTCACCTTAGGTCTCCATCGTTTAGATAGACTTCTAAGGATCTTCATGGCAATTTCCTCGGAGTCAAAAGTTTTTCTCAATTCATTAATGATACTAGAGAAACGAGTGGACATGCTATCAAGCGATTCATTTTGCTCCATAGAGAACAATTCGTATTTTTGCATAAGTAGTGCAATACGTTGCTTTTTGACAACAGTTGTCCCCTCATAGGCTAACTCAAGACCATCCCATATTTCCTTGGCAGTAGAGCTAAATGAGAAACGGTCAAATTCAGTATAAGTCATGCCGTTTTGCAACAGGCTTATAGCTTTTGAATTTTTCTCAGCTTTCTTATAATCTGCCTCAACATAGTCATCTTCTTTCTTTTCGATGGGAGTGCCAGTAACAGATCCAAGCATGATCTTATTAGGGTCATTCTTAATGATTAGCCAACACTCCCAATCGTTACCCTTTATGTAATGGGTCATCATATTTTTCCATAAACTGTAGTTCTTCCCATCGAATACGGGACACTTCAGATGTTTGGAATCCATTAAAATAAAATTAAATGCAGCGGAAAATAAATAAAAATAAAAGGATAAACGGATCAGACTCCTTGCTGTAAGGCAATCAAGAGCACGAGGCTTTGATACCAATTGTAGAGTCTATTGATCGAATACGAAAGAGGGGGGTGAATTGAGTATTAAAAACTAGCCCCACTTTTTCGATTTATATGATATGTAATTAATTATTTGATCTTATAGATTAAAATCAACTAATTAATTAATCAAAGTAAGCGCAAGTAACGAAATAACGAAAAGTAAAGAGAGTAGAGAGAGGCACGCGGATTTTTGAAGTGGTTCAGTTTCACACATTGAAACCTACGTCCACTATTCTCGATTAATAATTCTTAGTACCTTTCTACGGATTACAAAAATTATCAACCCACTCGTATAATCAACTATGATTATAACTCAAGGTGAGTATCGGTAAATACTCTATACTATCTTACGTTAATAAGAAAGTACAATATAACTCACACAGATTCTCGTTAAAGAATTGTAAGATTATGTGATGTACTATTATCCAATAACGTATTTCACGCGAGCGATTGATAAAGATTGATGCACGACTCTTTTGAAAAACAAACACTAAAAATAATAATTATTTTGCTCAAGGTTTGCTTTAAAACGATTTTGGAAAATTATCACAAGTAGTATGTGTGTCGTGTGATGCTTGTGTATTTCGTGTGTTTCAAGAAAGAGATGTGAATGAGCATTTATAATAAAAGTATAGGAGATCTAAAACCCTAGCTTAATATTTACAAGAAAGATATTTATCTTTAATATCTTAAAATAATATTTGCTTTATCTTTTATAAATATCTTTATCTCAAAATATTATTTGGTTTATCTTTTAGAAATGTATTTATCTTTAATATCTCAAAATATTGTTGTAAAGATATAGTAGAATCCTAGATTAAGGTAAACAAGGAAAACAACCTAAGTAGGCCGAAATACCTAGCTACACGAAACCCTAGGAGGCACAAACCTAGGGTTTACACGAAACCCTAGGTGGCTCAAACCCTAGGTGGGCTTATTAGGTTAACAACAAATTGAGATAAAATATATTAGAAACCCTATGTAGCATGACAACCCATAAGTTGTATTACTAACCAATATAATCTCATAAATATATTCTCTATTAAAACTTTTGGTAAATATATAAAAATACTCTTTCACTTTTGAAAACATTTAAAACATTTTATTTCCAAAATCATGCATCAACATTTATCATCCAAAGTTATAGGCTAAAACTATAACTTTGAACTTAAAATCACTCGAATGGAATAGTTACCGAATGACGACCTATACTATCTAATCTTTACAAAGATCTTCAGTATACGGATCATCTCTTCATCTTGATCACAAAGACCCTCCATCTTGAGTCTTGTGTTATTTGAGGTAGATCTTGATTGAAGCGTTTTTATTTAAGGTTATGACTGGGTAGCTATAACTTCCATGTAAATTTCCAAAGTTATTCCTGAAATTGTTATAACTTTGTCTCACAGAACTTGTCAAAGTTATGCCTGAAGTTCTTATAACTTTGATCTTTCTTCTCATAATTGTTGCTAGCTATAATAAGACTAAAGCACACAATTACACGCATATGATATATCAAGTAAAACACATTATCAAGTAAACACATGTCATTATCAAAACTATAAAATAGGTCCAACAATCGGTTAATTCCGGTCCGGACCGAATGTACCAATTTATGATCATTTTTGCATTTTGTAAAGTAATTAAGTATTTTATCTTCAAAGAATATTATTAAACTTGATATTAGTGATTATTTATGTTAAAGACACTTTAATCAACTAGATTATTTGATTTAATGAAACTAAATTTTAATTATCATATAATAAAAAATAAAAAATCTTAAATTTCAGTCCATTTTGGTCCAAGACCGGAAAACACGGGATCGGTCCGGTCCAAGACCAAACTTTTTAGGTCCGGTCTTGGGTCCACATAACTATTTTTTTATCTTCGATCCTGTCCGTTTCGGTTCGCCCTGGTCCGATTCGGGTCTGGGTCGATGCTCATCCATAGCTGCGCTATTAGTCCATCCACTTAACTTCAGAAAGGTCCTAGACATCCAAGTCTAATTCCCTGGAAATCAAGTAGAAAATCAAGCTCAAGTTGACAATAAAAAAGTTGAAAAGGAAAAAGCACACTTTCCTCTTTTGGCCAGCCAATAGCAAGGCTGTTTCCAAAGCCTTTTGGGGTGTTCCCCCCTACTGTTAGACAGCTACAACAACAAGCCAAGGGAGTATTTAACTAAGCTCGTCCTTACCTCAACCACCTGGGAATTGTTGTAGCTAGCCAACAACAACAACCAACTTTCTCTAGAATAACCATTCTGCTTTATTTTAATTCAGTCTGTTTTTATTTGTTTTTCTGTTTGTAAAATATTGATGTTATCTTGTATTCTTCCTAAGATTATCCTTGTTCTTGGATGCTATGTTATTTCAGATGTATGTAACTCAAGAAAATGCCTATATAATGACCTCTTCCTGAACTGATTAAGGCAGATTACTTTTGAATGAAATTTAAACAAAACCTTGAGAATTCTCTCAAACAGTTCAAACTTGTGCTAGTTTGTAGTTTGAGTCCAGGCCTGATTATTATCCTGTGTCAAACCGTGGATAATGGATCAAAGTCTGTTTGGCATTAATTAGATTAACTTTGTGCTTAGACTGCGAGTTAGGTTGATTGTGTTGTTCAAATTTAGCCTTTGAATCCTGTGTTAAGCTGTGGATTTAGAGTCTAATTAAATTTGTTAAGTTATTTATCTAGTATTCCTGTGTCAAGCTGTGGGTGTTAGATTCATAGTTATAACATTGGTTCAGTTTAAATCACCAAATACAGTCACATAAGTCCATTGTCAGAGCTGTCTTGTCTGTCTGAGTTGCAGGTAGTTCAAAAAATACTTAGAGTGTCCTAAAATCTTGAAACTTTGATCAGAAGTCATTTACATTCTCAAGTTAACTGTCACAAAATTCCACAAATTATAAAGTCCATTTACTATTTTTAATCTCAGTCTAAAATTCAATTGCATTCCTGCAATAGCCTGTGTTTTATCTTGCACTAAATAAATAAGATAAAATATATGATGATAACATGACTTGGTACTGACCCGCTAATTATCCGACTCGACTCAACTTGCCACTTGCTGATACTGATACCCGGCCCAAAGATGACCCGACATGAACTATAACAGAGCCGAATCCGTTACTGACCCGACACAATCCGAATTCAATAGAACCTGACGCGCTTTGACCTGACCCGTAACTGACGTAAGCGACGCGATTGCCAACTCCATATCCAAACCCTTAAAATGTTTGAATTTTTAAATTCAATTGCCATCTTACGTTTCCAAACCAACCACCAACAAAAAAAAATTTATATATTTATATCAACTAAAAAAACAGAAGAAGAAACGTAGAAAACTAGTAAAAAAAGAAGGTACAGCTAGACGGATAATGAAGCAATAGCATGACCGACCTCGGTCTTGTTACTCATACAGTCATACCATACAAAAAGCACAGCTCATGAAAAAACAAACCCTAGAAATATTAAAGAAGAAAATATAAAGCAACGCACGCATGAGCAAACAAACACGTGTAACCCAAATAACAACACGCTTCAATGGTATATAAACCAATCATGGGTCTCTCCCAACTAAACAAGACAAACAAGTTTGGAAACTGAAAACTGAAACCCCTTCTTAAAACCCTCACTTAAGTCACTTGTGCTGCATTTTCTGGAGACAGAAGAATAAATAGCAGCAATGGCCACCGCATTTCTTAAAAAACAATCCATATTAACATACTGCCGACATTTCGTCACTTCCGGTGGTAGTACTACTAATAATTACTATAAAAACAATTATCATTCTATTTACAAACAAATTTCATATAATGGGACCCACCAACACCAACGCCAATATCAGCATTATTATTCCAGGTTTTCTAATTCGTTCAGGAGGTCAGGAAAAGACGTTGATGTCCCTGTCCCTGTCCCTGCCCCGTTTATATTGAGATCACCTGTTTCTGGGTTTTCATCTTCAAGGTCTTGGATAGTGAGGGTATTTTCGAGAATTGGATTTGTTGGGTGGTATTTGGGAATGATTAAATCTCGCCCAGTACTAACCAAGAGTATTACGTGTTCTCTTATTTATGTTGTCGCTGACTTAACTTCTCAGGTACCACTTTTCTCTTCTTTCATTCCTTTTCTTTTCAATTCTTCTTTCATATGCCAGAGCCTCGAGGCTCGAGGCACCTGGGTAATGTTGTTGTTGTTCATCATAAGCTGTGCCTTTTTCATGGATTTATTACTCATTGTAACAATGGCAGCTGTGAAATAACTCAAGCTTAGGTACATACGCACATTTATTTACCTATATATCAAGGATTTCGTCGATAACATGACTCATTCTATATAGTGATCGCATTTGATTGTCTGTAACGGTGTATATCTGGCGATTTAATTAACCTACACTCGTACTTATTAAATTCTGACATTTAGGCCTTGTTTGGATAGCAGAATCGAAGGTAAAAAGAGGCGAGGGGATAGGAAAAAAGGAAAGGGAAGGGGGGACAAAGTGTTGGTGTTTACTTGCAATTTTCATCCAATACTTTCCTATGGGGAGAGAAATGGATCCACTCCTTCAGTTTCCCTCCAAATCCCTCTATGTCAACAAGCCCTTAATTGCTCTAAATCTCAGATTCATTGAATAACTTACAATTCTAGATATGTTATGGTGTAATTATGATGTTTGGTATTACTTTCGGAAGTTGAATACATGATTCTCCATTATGAGCGGGAATGCGCTGGTACACTATTCTGTCTTATGCGTCTCGATTCTCACTGATAGTTCTTGTCCTCTACGTGGCGAAAGTTTAAATGTTACTCTGTATCATTTAGTGTAATTTATTGACGTTTGGATAAACTTCATTTGTGCAGACAATTGCATTGCCATCTTCTGAGCCTTATGACTTCATCAGGACATCGCGGATGGCTGGGTATGGGTTGCTGATCTTAGGACCTACGCTTCATTATTGGTTTAATTTCATGTCAAAAATCTTTCCGGGGCGCGATTTACTCCCAACAGCGAAGAAAATGGCCCTAGGCCAGACAGTATATGGACCTTTTATGAATGTTATTTTCTTCTCACTGAATGCGGCTCTGCAAGGTACTTGAGTAAACACTTTTCCTTTTACTTAAGATGCTCATTAGTTACTGGCTTAGCATTTCTGTTGAACTTGTGGATATCACATGTGCAAAAGTATACCATGTAAAATAAGCAAGGCAATAATTTAGTCATGAGATGTACATTATTAATAGTCATAATAGATGTGTTCATGTGTATATATGCCAACAAAACTGGATCCATGGCTCAGATAAGTTTTATGTGTTCGTCGTTGAATTTTCATCGCTTTATTGGTTATTTTTAAGTGCACTTCTATTGGCGTCTAGGTAGCATGAACACTTCTCTTAACCACGGTACCCGTGTTGACATAGGTCAAAATGTTTCGAACAGCTTTAAAGCCGTGTCTGACTTTGTTCATTTATTTGGGCACGTGTCCATGGTATTTGGACATGTCTCGGAGATGTGTCCATGATATTTGGACACATTTTGAACACATCTTCAAACGGAATCAAGCTTTCACCCTAGTACAATTTAAAGAACGTGTCCTGTGTCCTAAATTCCATGGGATGTCATGTCACGTGTCTGTGTCCGTTTCAGTGCTACCTAGGTTGACGTCATTTCTAGTTTACACCCTAGTACAATAATTTCTTGTTCCTTTTTCTCAATATGCTGGAGAGAGACATAGACGATTGTTAAATCGTTATATGCTTACATCATTCATCTCCATCCAGGTGAATACGGTGAAGAAATTCTTGCAAGATTGAAACGTGACTTATTACCGACAATGCTCAATGGTCTAATGTACTGGCCGCTTTGTGATTTTGTCACTTTCAGATTCGTTCCAGTCCACTTACAGGTAATATTTCTTATTTTGGTTGGATGATCACCTGTTTATGTGTTTAAATCGTTCTAATGGGGTGGGAAGGTAGAATAAATTATTTGATATAAGAGCTCAAGAACATGGAAACAAAGGTTGCTTGACGGCTTGTCTAATCATCTTTAGCTGATACTAGTCTTGCTATGTATTTCCTCCGTCTATAAACAAACATTCTGGTTTATTTTGCCCAAAAAATTAAGGAATGTTGTAAAACGTGAATAGAAGCACATGCTACAAAAGATTTGAATGGAAAGGCAAGTTGATAAAAGATCTATGGTCATAACTCAAAAGGACCGCAGACAAGAGAGTCAAGAGACAACATACAAAAAATGAAAGATTTCAAAATGTAAGTTTATTCATGGACACCTTAGATGGAAACTGGGATGAAAAGAGGGATTTACTTAAGATTATTAGATTTGTGTCAGTACTGATCCCAATAGTAGCTGTCACGGCCCCGTTTGTTGTGCCACTAACGTGATAGATTCAAGTATACAACATTAGAATGTACTCGTAAGTTGTTACAGTTTTGAAAGTTTAGAAAACGGTTGCAATGCAGAGTCACACTCCATGATTTTATACGTTGATCCATACCATTGGCTTGCTTTTATTATAATGCAATGTTGTGAGTTGTCAGCCATTGGTGAGCAACGGGTTTTCATATCTGTGGACTGTGTACATGACATACATGGCAAGTTTGGAGAAAGCAAGCGAATGATTATGTCATATTCATGCATTAGCTGCTACAACGGCTATAGGAACAAAGTCTTGCAGATATTGGTTTTGATTGATACAGGCCTGGCCGTTGCTGAAACAACTTTGAAAGGCCTAGGCATACGCCGGAAAAACTTGCTCTTTGTCTTGTTGCTAGCTAAGTGAACATTTTATTTCGGTTATTTGTTTCTTCTACGATATAGTCTTCTTCTTTCTTTATAATTTATAAATGTGACTCTCACATATCAAACAATCGATTGTCAAATGGGGTGTCTTGATGTGTGAGACTGACGTATAGTTAATAACAAACAAAACAGGTAGCTACATCTAGAATTTATAGTATAGTAGAGATATAGGATTGACTCCTCTGGCATTTTGAAAATTTGGCTGTCACTTCATTTGTTTTCTGGATCTCGTAGTAACAAAATCTCGTCTGTACACATTTACTTGTGTCTGTATCATTCTATCTTGTAACTTTGAAACTACATATTAATAAGAACTTCATTAGTTATGTATATGCTACTCTTTGCAGTAAGCTAGCATTTGCTTGCTGAATGTTTGGATAAACATTTTGTGCTAGACGACTTGCCTTAAATAGCATATGTGATCCATCAATTGTTCAAATCATTTGTCCTGAGATAAATGCTTCAACGTTGAAGCTGTAAATTAGACTTCACAAACAGATTCATCTGATCGGATTCAAGTTGGATCACCCTGGATTATGATTTTAGATATACTCTATCAGTTTTAGTGCATCTTAATTCAAATTTAGCTTGCTTTTGCTCTTTTTCAAATTGACTTTTGATTCTATTCAGTTTTGATTGTGTCACTTCTTCTTAGCTGCTTAGCCGCTATTAGGTATTTGGTTTACTGCTTTAGGTATTAGCAGTATGGTGTTCAACTTAAATGGTTTCAATTTCAACCAATCTGTAGTTGATAGTCAAGGTTGTGTAATTAATACCTGGGCAGATATCTTTAACCGCGCTAACCTTGGTATGGAAGTTATGCATGAATGTAATGCTCATAACTTCCCTCTAGACTTACTTCACTTCAGGGGAATTGCATTCCACTTCAATCGATGTAAAGTTTCAAGGTCATGACTATGCTATTTCTAAACAGAGAACATGTCTATAAACTGTTAATTGCTAGATTTCATTGACTTTTTGCTGTGCAACTATATTTGCCTTTCTCCATTGTTTCTTTAATACTCGAGGTTCCATTAGTTTGAAACATCTCAAGATTTCGGTTAGGTTGAATCAATGTGGGTTATTTCGAGTTAAGCGTCATTTTTGGGACTAGTAGTGTTGGATCCGTTTCATTTTTCGGTTATTTCGAGTTTTGAGTCATTACTGGGACCAGTAGTGTTGGATCCATTTCAGTTTTACTCGAGTTAAGCTGTCTATCCGGTTGTTGTACACATATCCTTTTCTGGTCTTCAGTCGGCTATAATCTCATAGTAAAACCGTGAAACATGGCAAAAATCTTGGTACAATGCCCTCATCATTGAGTTGCTATTACAATCTAAGAACCTCCCAAGTATACACTTTCAGCAAGTACACCACAAGCTGCTGTTTATTCATGCTTAGGTGCAGATGGGTCCATAAGCAAGCTGATTGAAGCATCGTCGACCAGTTCTTCATTTCCAGGCAGACTAGTCTGAAGTGCTTCATCTGATTCGACTAGAACCATGTTTGATTGTTCACTATGCTTTTCTTTCTTTCTAGGGAGAACAAAGATAGGGTACATGATAAAGCTCAGAATTATAACTATGATGCTTACAACAAATGTTTTCGTGGAAGCCAAACACATGACAAGAACAAGTAGAATAGACGGTGGCAGGCAAAGAAGTATGCATCCAAATGTTTGCAAGGGAACTTTGTACGGCCTGTGAAGATCAGGACTGCAGATTCTTAATTTGATGAAAGCAGCGATTTCGAGAAGCATGGCTATGGAGTAGAGGAAGTTCTGAAATTCAATTATTTCCTGAAAGGTCAGCCAAGAAAGGAAGATTACCCCACTCGCCGAACACAGAATACTGAATGTAGGTGTCCCGTATTTTGACCTGAGGAATTTGATCATTGTCAGTTGGAGTAAAAATTCAATATTCTTTAGACTTAAAAACATGATCGATGGGACTGAACAATCAACTATACTCCATGCACTTCTTATATTGTGAAGTTAGAACATAGTTTTCATTATAGGTCATTTAAAAGCGGCCTCGCTTAGACATCAAATTCAGAAACCACATTGGCAAAACCAACTCAGGAAGAAGCAGCATTAGTATTGTGACCATGATTGGCACTAGGATGGCAATGCTTGAAAATAAAACGTAGGTCTCCGTCGGCCCCATTCTTGGGATCCGTCTTTGTGAATTTTGGGCTGTCGGATACACCCAAGAAGGCTCTAAAACTATGCAAGGTCGGCTTAAATTACACGATTGTGATGGCAAAATGATCTGGAGATGAGTTTTGAGACATTCAGATAATGAGAAAGAAAGACCTTAATATTAGTCAATGTACCGCAGGTAGCAAAATGCACATCACCAATTTTCCGGAAAGACGAGCTTAATGTTGACCTTGGGGTTCCATTCAAGCGTTAAATGGCTCAACAGCTCCGCATTTATCAAATATGTTCATGGCGGTATAAACTGAATCCTACTATCCTAGGGAGTAACAGAGACTACACAGTGTAGCAATTCAAGTTTTAGAACCAGTAAGAT
The DNA here is from genome assembly GCA_022085475.1 of Heliosperma pusillum. Classification (NCBI taxonomy): domain Eukaryota; kingdom Viridiplantae; phylum Streptophyta; class Magnoliopsida; order Caryophyllales; family Caryophyllaceae; genus Heliosperma; species Heliosperma pusillum. Next base: position 3,455 of record JAIUZE010034665.1, on the reverse strand, counting down.
CATTATCCCAATGCTTCAAAGGCTCCAATGTAGTGTGAAGTATGAAGGTTGGCGATGCTAAAACCAATGAATTATGAATGTTTGATAATAGAATACAATTAGATGTTCCAAGGGTCAAGTGATATGGAAAATATACACCTAAACAATGTAAAATTTGTTTGCTTAAATTGCAATGTAAATAAACAAGAGTAACAATACGGAAATTCAGAAAAACTAACCTTGAAGCAAATATAGGAGGTAGCATTCCCATCTCGCTCATTCCAAGTAGCTGAAACGCATCGCTGCTCATTTCAGCCTCAAATAAACCCAAGTTTGACATAGCAGCAGCCGCTTGTATCCACCACTGGAGCCACACCCCTCCAATCAACAACCCCACTTCAGCAAAATACCCGTCGGTCCATTCACTAGATTCATTATTCCTCAATGCTCCCGTCCCAGCAAGGATAGGTATCAGATACGCCAACATAACCAATATTACTGCCCCAAAAGTCGCCTTAGGGAAAGTCTTACTAGGATTTTCAACCTCTCCTACTAGTGTACTAGCCTTATCCCAGTAGTTCAAATTCCAGAACATACAATTGAAGTATCCCCGCCAGTCGACTCTATTAAAGTCCACAACTAACCATTGTTTCGGCCTCAAACGAGGTATGGATAAAAGAGCCATCACAACAAACGGACAAAGGGAGAAAATAGCCAAGAAAACAGCAGTAAAACCGACAATGTGTAATCCTCTATAATTCAAGTATGTCAATGCAACAGTTAGAATTAAAAGGGCAGGGATTCTAGCAGCCAAATGATTAAACACAGGAAAAGAATGCTTCAAGTAATCAAGAAATAAAACAGGATAAAGAGCATTATCCATAACACCACTAAACCACTTCCAAAAACCTTCTTGAAAACCCCAAAAGGGTCCGAAAGCCGAGGTGATCCAAACCACATAACCGCCATTTTCTGGAAAAGTTGTAGCTAATTCCGCAGTAATGAGAGCTTCAGGGATGCTCCACAAAATGGGGAATATTAAGAAACCAAGTATAGCTAATAAAGGACCACCCCCTGCTCTTATGGAATCTTCAACACCAAATGGACCACCTGATACTTCATAGAATATCAATGCAATTAGAGGTAGTACTGTTAATTTCGGGTTTGCTTTCGATGCACTACTATTACTACTTTGGGTTGTGTCATTTGTCAGCTCATCATCCATTATGTATATACTTTGCAACTAAAATACAACCTTTTACTACAAAGAAATAAATACGCGGTTACAAAATGATTTGGGGTCGGCTGATATGGAACAGTCCTTGTGATAATGGAAATTAATGGGTAGGATGAAATTTCCTCTTTGGAGAAATTATTTGAGTTCAGAGGAAAAAAAAAATGAAGGACCAACAAACCTGCTTTGATGTGGTGGTTTAGTTGAAAGTCAAAATCGGGTTTTGCTAAATGAGATCTTCGATCTCAAAAATTTTAAATGATTTTAAAGTCAATGTTTATAAAAACAATGGAGGGAATACTTAAAAGATCTTCCATGGTTGATAGCTTGACATTTCAAGTAGAGCTTTATCTCCGTATAATAATGACAGACTGACAGTGACACCCTTACCGGCCTTACCCCGTCGATATCCTTCCACCCAAAATTAATCAATTAATAGACTATACACCACTTGTATTACAATTGATGGTTTATAATCTAAGCTTTGTACTAAAGATTTCTGAGTTTTCCTTGAAAAAACAAGAGTTATATAATAAAAATTTTGAGTTCACACAATTAAACATGAAAAAAATAAACTATGGTAGTATTTATCAAAACAGCATGTCTTGCTTAAGACGGGATGACCCGTCTAAAAGCCTTAGACGGGTCAAGCCCTGTAACACCCACAAATGTACCCTATTTTTATAGTAAAAATATTATACGGATACTTTTCAGCGAAATTTGGTTTTAGTTTAGAATTAAATTTTTTCGTGTCGAATTTAGAATTTCCGAGTTCGTATTTGGATTTTACGTGAGTTTTCATGTAAATCCCGTCTTAAGCCGTCTTTGACTTTTGTTGACTTTTTCCCTTACACATCTCATACTCCCTCCTAACCCTAACCTAACTCACACAACTCAACATTTCTTCTTCCTTAAGAAACCCCATCAAAACCTTGCCTCCATTTTGATCCAAGCTTAGATTCGTCATATCTCGCTCAATTCTCGCTCAAATTCACGTAAGTTCGTCTTATTCTTCCCCTCTCATCTTCCTCTATCAGTATTGGTAATAAAATTACCGTCTTTCTCGCTTTTCAATTTATCCGTCTTTCTCAAAGGTGAATTATATTCATCTTTTGTTATCTATTGTAGGTGGAGACTTTCTAGAAATCGATTAAAGACGTGAAAAGGTAACGGTGAAGGGTTACTCGATATCATTTACGTGTTTTACATGATTTCTATGTTAGAATTCGTATTTAGAATACGATTAGTAAGCTGAGGATTTATGTTATTGATGATGATTGTTGTTAGTTGATGATTGTTGATGATGATTATTGATTGTTGATAATTGATAGAAGTGAATTATGAGAATTGATGATTTATGATAATAGTTGATGATGGTTGAGTTTAGAACAAAATGGAGTTGTCTTGACCCAAGTCATGGTCGTGAAACTCATGTCACGAGCGTGAAATAGTGGCTGACCAAATACCCTTGCGTAACAGAGGGTTTCACGAGCGTGAAATACAAGTCACGGTCGTGACTTGTGCAGTTTCACTACACTGACCCCTTTTCGTAAAATGATCATATCTCCTTTGTTACTTGCTTGTTTTGGGCTTGTGACCTACCGTTGGAACCGTAAGAGGATAATCTATCACCTCAACTTAGAATTTCTGCATTTGCAAGTCTAGAACTCTAGTTATGACAGTTTGAAGTGGACCCTTGTTATAGTTAGTTTCCAAACTTGTTGTTTTGAGATAAGATCTATGTTTCCTATTTATTATGCTTCTTAAACTTGGTCTAATGCTTATGTATCATGTATTGATTCATGTTTATCATATTTACATTTATATAATGCCCTATTCTCATGCTTGTGACGGTTTTTTTTGTATAGTCCCCACTTTGAGTCGGTTTTTTTTTTACAAAATGTTCAGTTTGAGCCACTATTGGTTATGTGTTTTTGTACTCTCATTCCCTTGGCTACTTCCACGTTCGGAAGGCTGGAATGTCGGAACGGGGAGGTATCCTACTGCTTAAATGCATGTGTTAGTGGGCATACGACGACGTTGTTGGGAGTTGAACGCTATGCGTTGATCGACCCGGCCGTCAAATGTTGTGTACTTGCGAGGTGGTGTTATTTGCATTTAGCGTACCGCTTGTTATGAGGCTTGAACTCTTTTACGCCTCTTTCGTGAATTGATCTACCGAGAATGTGGGTACTCGGCGTTTTCTTTGTAAGACCGAGTCTTGGATGCGAAACGTGATCGC
>JAIUZE010034663.1:0-19104 GCA_022085475.1 Heliosperma pusillum | reverse complement strand
ATTCTGTAGAAGGACAACCAGACACCTATCAGGCACGACTAGTGGCAAAAGGTTTCAATCAAGTGCAAGGTTTGCATTATGATGAAATTTTTTCACCCGTAGTTATGCTGCGTTCCATTCGGATAATCTTAGCGATTGCCGCTTTTCATGACTATGAAATTTGGCAAATGGACGTGAAAACCGCCTTCTTAAACGGTTATTTGGAGGAGGAGTTGTACATGGTACAACCCGAAGGTTTCATTGATCCTAAGCATCCTAAGAAGGTTTGCAAGCTTAAGCGTTCCATCTATGGACTTAAGCAGGCCTCTCGGAGTTGGAATCATCGTTTCGACCAGGTGATAAAAGAGAATGGATTTACTCGATCGGTCGAGGAAACATGCTTATATATCAAGTCGAGTGGGAGCAAGATTGTCTTCCTAATATTGTATGTCGATGACATACTCTTGATTGGGAATGACATACCTCTCTTAACTTCGGTAAAAGTTTGGTTAAAGAACCATTTCCAGATGAAAGATCTGGGCCAGGCACAAAGGATTTTGGGGATCCGTATCTACAGAGATAGATCACGACGGATGTTATCCCTAAGTCAGGAGTCTTATATAGATAAGATTCTTGAGAGGTTCAGCATGACCAACTCCAAGAAGGGGAACCTTCCAATGGTCTCTGGGATGCAGTTGAGTAAAGCTCAGGCACCAAAGACATCGGAAGAGGTCAAGCGCATGAGTCGGATTCCTTATGCATCAGCTATAGGATCGATAATGTATGCCATGATATGCACACGTCCAGACGTGGCATATGCATTGAGTATGACGAGTCGATACCAAGGCAATCCCGGTGAAACACACTGGATGGCTGTTAAGAATATCCTTAAGTACCTACGGAGGACTAAGGATTGGGTATTGACTTATGGAGGTGACACTGAGCTATGCGCAATCGGTTACGCAGATGCTAGCTTCCAAACGGATCGAGATGACTCGAAATTTCAGTCTGGATTCGTTTTTACTCTTAATGGCGCTGCGGTCAGCTGGAAAAGCTCCAAACAAAGTGTTATAGCAGATTCTACGACTGAGTCCGAGTACTATGCTGGCTTCAGAGGCTTGCGAAGGAAGCTATATGATGCGTTTCAATTCTACAAGGAAATAACTGTGTTATAGTTCGGAGGACACGATCACACATCTATGTGATAATAGTGGTGACCATCTTCCAGGGCTACGGAGCCCAAGTCCCAGCAACAAGTCTAGGCAGGTACAACGGAAGGCTCAAATGTGATCCGAGATTATGTGAGCAGGGAGATGCGTAGTGAGAGACAAGATTGCTTACGGATGCTAACGTCCAGATCTCTCACTAAACCACGGAGATTATTGATACACATGAAGGGCAACGTTATTTTCCATGGGAATCAAACGTGTTCCTGAGTTGTATTAGTTGTTTTATATGGATTAGACACCTGTATCTTTTTCATAAAAACTATCTATAAAATCATCGTTTTGTTTTATATTTTGTTTTTCATGTGGGTTGTACTGACAACATTGAACACCACAAAGTGAACTGAATTAAATTATATTTGTTTTGGTCCGTAATCGCCTACATGAGCTGATAACTCTGGCAATTATTCTGTGCAGTCGATTGATGGTGGGTTCAACGAGCCATAAGTCAAACAGTTGACTGATCGATCACATATGCGAGTTATAATGATACCTCGCAGGACATTTTTGTGACAACGTTATGGAGTCCTAAATGTTTCAGAACATTAAGTGCCAGGTCGTGGATAGGACGTCCATAGTGTTCCTAGAGTCGATTCTTTTGACTATCGACTGTCTCTTGAGATAAAGGCAGTTTTTTGGGTGACTTTGGTTTCTTTCTCATGGTCGACCGTAACAGGAGGCTAAGTAGATTTTCACTGGGTCATTTCATACTGCGCTTGTATCTGCAAGATTCGAGTTGAAGAAAATATCCTACCTTTATCAGGATATGATATTTCTCAGGGCCACTCGAGGAGCTGTAACTGAAATGCATGGCCATGCTCGAATATAGATTCGTTTATCAGTTAAGTTACTCTCTAGTCGGGGAAACCACTCTTGATACTGATCACTTGTAAACTACGACCTTTGTGAATACGGACTTTGCAAATTGGTTTACATGGAGTGGGAGAAATTTATTATGGATATGAGAATCGGTTATCGCACATACACTTGTACGGACAAGTGGGAGATTGTTGGAGCCAGTGTCCTCCACAGTTAGTGCAATAACATAAATAAATCTCTGTAGGTTCACAGGGTATATTTTGTATAATAATCAGTTGATTAACGTTTATCAATAACGGTTGGCTTGCTAGATAAGTTTGACGTTATTGTCATACAGATGGCGGTGATCAACTGGTCCCTAAAAGTCACACCTAAAGGATGTGTTTGAGATATGTGATTGTTTGAGAAAATAATCATATTGATACCCTATTATATGACTAAAAGGTTAGTCGGTGTTTATGACTAAAAGGTTAGTCAATGTGATGATGACAGATTATTTAATAATGATTAAATAAAGTTAGCTGAGATGAATTAACTGTAATTCCTATATTGAATATAAAATGTTATATTTAATTGTTGTATATAATGTAAGCTAATTAAACATAAACCATTATAATTAATTGGCAAATTATAAATATATGGATATTTATAATTAATGATGTATTATAATGTCGGTCCATGTAAAATGACGATTATAATATATTACATTATATTGGAAGCTAAAATGACCGAAACAAAGTGTCCAGATACACTCGGGTTTTTCAGGTCAATGGGTAGTTATTTGAGGAGACTAAATCTCCCCATATAATAGACCAAGGAGCCGTGAGAAAGAAAGGGTATTGAAAAAAAAATTCTAAAAACCTAATTCACTCACTACTGCCTCCATCATTCACAGATCAGAAAAAGACAAAAGTTAACAGTAACTTTTGACAAAACACAAAACCTTCTTCTCAACAGTGAGATCGTGTAAGAGGTTTACTTTCTAGCAAAAGAAAAGGGTATTTCTCGGAACATCTTGAGTGCAACGATTAGGAGGATATCTACTTTGATATCTCTGTTCTTTACGCCAATTGCTAGGACCGGAGGTTGATTTCTAAATCTATACTCTTATTCTTGTTTTCGTTTATGACTAGTATAATCAAGTTATTACTATTTCGTTATAATCCTATTATAATTGTATTGTGGTAATACCGATTTCCCACAATTTTACCATTATATCAATATATAATGGGTCTCACAATGTCCAGTTAATTTATTTTACAACTCTTTGTAAAGATAATTAACTAATTACCTCTACCTCAAAATATATGCACAACCTCAACTAATTTAGTGAATTAACGATTAATTAATAAGTTAAATCTTATTTAATTATATTAAAATAAGACGTAAAATTTATTCAGTCAGTTATCGTATAATTGACTAATAAACTTAACCTGTACGAGTTCCTTACTCAATTTCTAATAAATAACTCTCGTAACCAAACATATATCAAATATATATGTAAATAACTAATAAAACTGTATCATATACAAATAATTAGTTTACTGTTTGGGTCTTATCCTTTAGGTGTGACCGAAAGGGGTCAGTTGATCACCGCCGTAATACGGCAATAACGTCTAACTCTAGTCAGCTGATCGTTATTGATTTACGTTAATCAACGGACGTGGAGTTCAATATACTAGTCATCCCACGGATATTCCAAAATGAGATTTAATATATAAATGCACTATTGTGGAGGACACTTACTTCAACACTATCGCCCCTAAAAAACCGCAAGGATAAGACATGAAATCCAAACTTTCAAGCAAAAAGACTATGAGACATTGAGTGAAGCTTGGGAGAGGTTTCGAGATCTTCTAACCTCTTGCCCTCACCATGGTATCCCGAAATGGTTGACTTCTCAAATCTTCTTTCAAAACTCTAGAGCAAAGATTTCGAGACATGATAGTGGCGGCCTCCGGGGGAATTTCGATAAGATGAACAACGCCGAAATCACGGAGATGATTCCAAACATCTCCGAGATGGAGAATAGTTGTGGTTCGAGAGAGAGCGAGGGTAAGAGTGAGGGGTACGGTCTAGTAGGCTTGAATTGGAGACAAAACTTATGTTGGATGAGCTATCCAACAAGTTTGATAATTTGGGGTTGGAAAGAGGCAAGGGACAAATTCACCACATCCAAGGGGAGAGACCTAGCCATGCTAGAGTCTACTATCTTGATCAACCTAGGTATCCTCCAAGAACCTACTCTCAACAACCTATTTGCGACACATGTGGTGGTGTCGGCCACACATATGACTTGTGCCCTTCCTTTCCAAGAGATGACCATCTTCAACAAGATTGTTATTCTTTACAAGATCAACCAAGGCACTCCTATCAACACCATGAAACCTTCTACCGGGCTTTTCCCAATCAAGACCGGAGGATTTCTTATGAGGGTCAACCCTTGGACCCCAAGTATCAAGCCCCTATATATCAACCACCTCCTAAACCCGACCATTCAAGGTCTTACAACAACAACAACCAAGGCCGAAATTCCGACTCTAGGAGATTTTCACATCAAAGCAACCAACCCTATGTCCTTCCTCCATTTAGAGACCAAAGAAACAACAACAACCGAAATCAACACAAAAATTACAATCCTCAAAATCAACAAAATTTCCAACAACCACCCCCCTCGATTGAACAACCCAACTCTTCAATTGAACAAATTTTGAAGGGTATGGAGAATAGGGCTATGCAACGTGAGGCAAATACGGAACAAATGATCAAACTCTTGAGATCCGACATTTCTAATATCCAAGCTTAACAAAGAAATTTTGACACTTACTTAGCCAACCAAGAACCCATTAACGTTCAAAAAGAGGAACATGTTCTACCGATCCAAGGCTCCCACCCTAAGGATTGCCCACCACATCACCAACAATTGCATGCTATTACCTTGGTGGGTGAGAACAAGTTGAAAAATTCTCAAAAACCCATGAGTTCCAATGAAAAGAGAAAGTTGAAGGGTAAGATGGTGGAAGACCATTACCCTAGTGAAGATGAAACGGCGAGGGAAAACCAAATTACCCTACCTCCTCCAAATGTGACCCAAGATTACACACCTCCTTTACCTTTTCCAAACCGGCCCAAGGCCGTGAGTAAAGAGAATAAATTTGTAAAGTTTGTAGGAATGCTAAAAAGCTTGAAGCCTCATCACCTTTCACCGAGGTAGCGAGTCAAATGCCACCTTACACCAAATTTTTTAAGGAGGTGTTGACCAAGAAGAGGAGCATAACTAATGATGGACTTGTAGCCTTGACGGGAGAGTGTAGTGCGGTGCTTTTGAACAACATGCCGAAGAAACTTCAAGATCCGGGGAGATTTTCTATACCTTGTGTGGTGGGAAACATTCCGATTTCAAGCGCTATTTGTGATCTAGGAGCTAGTGTTAGCATCCTTCCTCTTCCCCTTGCAAAAAGGCTTGGCCTTGAAGATTTGAGACCCACTTCCATGACCATACAACTTGCCGACAGCTCGGTCAAATATCCTAAGGGAATTCTTGAAGATATCCCGGTCAAAGTGGGTAATATCTACATCCCCGCCGACTTTGTGGTCTTGGACATCCCCGAAAACCATCAAACCCCAATTATCCTTGGGAGACCGTTCATGGCAACCGCAGGTGTCATCATTGATGTCAAGAAAGGGCACCTCTCCTTTAATGTTGGTGAGAGCAAAATTGATTTTTCTTTGATGGAGGTTTTGTCCAAGCCAATAGTGAAAAGTGTCTATTCGGTGGATGTCATTGAAGGCATTGTTGGTGATTTGAGAAAAGAGAAGAGTGATGGAAATGATGACTTGATGGATGTTGTAGTTTTGGAGAGTTCTAAGGAGAATGAAATAGATTGTCTTATTGATGATGAAATTGAAGCATATTTGAACTCTCCAATTCCATTTGATTTAAGCTCTTTTGAAGGTGATCCTTGGCTCCTTGACTTCTCTTATAGTTGGGACAGCCAAGTTGATGAGATTGAAGAGGCCATGAGAGACAATTGCTTGGGAAAATCTCTTCTTGATGAAGAAAACGGTGAAGTTGAGATCTTGCTTCCTCCTTCACCTACCACTTTGAAGCCTTCTATGCCCTTGCCTTTTGATCCTCTTGAGAGGGTGAGTGTTTTCACACTCTTTACCCCTCCCGTCTACCATGATAAGCCACCCAAAATTGCCAAGGGGTGTGGAGAGTTGCCATATGAGTCTAGCTATATCTTGTCATCATCTCCTACTTTATACCACGAAGAATCGGTGAAGAGTCGATCGAGCTTGGGTTGAGTTTGTCGGTGTATCATTCCTTGAGTCCCGTTGATATTTACTTGTGCTTGTTTATGGGGTTTGCTCAAGAATTTGATAAGTTGCTCCGGGCTTTGAGCAACGATGATGCAAAACGGAGGCAAAATTGACAAGCTTCCCTTGTGGGTACAAGTAAGTGGACTACTTCACTCCTTTGAGCATATGCGTTTGGATGAATTTCATTCTTTCTTAGGCATTCATGAGTTGAACATTGTCCCTTACCCCACTTTGAAAATCCAAATAAAATTTCCTGGAATCCAAAGCTTTCCCCTATGTATCCAAATGCGAGTTAATTCAAATTAGCTCTCTTTTCATATCAATAGACAAACTTGCATCCATGTAGTTAGTTTGCATTTAGTTTAGATTCATTTCACTTTTTGCATTGTCAAACACTACTCTGAAGGGCTACCGATTGAGGGAAAGAATGAAATAGATCTTGAAGACCCCCCTCTCTTGGGGGATGAGTAGTTCTTAAACCCAAACTAGGGTTTGGTGGAGTTCCCAAACAACCACCACTTTTTATTTTTGTAAATATTGCATGCATTTTAGATTAGAACTTAGTTACATTTGGATTTATGCTTCAAGTTGTACATATTTGAATTCGGTGATGGGATCACATTGTTTTATTGGAAGTTTGTGTTGTGGGAAAAGTGGGACCCTCCTTTACTTAGCCTTCGTCCCGACTAGGTGAGTCGGTTTGAAAGCAGAAAAATCGAATCTCGGGGCTAAGTAAGGAAGTCGAAAGTCGATCTAGAGGAGAAATGTCGAAAACAAGAGGAATTGTTGAAAACACGAAGAAAGAAGTCCCAGCCGGGTAGCCGGTGGCCGGTCATCCAAACCGGCTGGGACTCCCTGCTTAATTTTGGTTGTTTGAATGAGAAGAAAGGTGAAGGGGGTGCGAGCCGGTAGGCCGGCAGCCGGCCAACCGGCTGTGACCACCCCATATGAAGAAATATTGAAAAAACTGGTGAGGAGAGAAGTTCCAGCCAGTCGGACGACAATAGGTCCGGCGGCTGGGACTCACATATCAAGGCAAAAATTGGAATTTTTGAAGAGGAGAGACGCTCCAGCCGGACGGCCGGCTGCCGGTCCGCCGGCTAGGAGCATCAGTGATGAAGAAAAGTTTGGAAAAAAGAGAGGAAGGAAGTCGCAGCCGGTGGACCGGCGGCCTGTCGTCCAGACCGGCTGGTATCCGTTGAAGTGAAAAATGAAAAACGCGAAAAAAAATCCAAAGCATTAAGTGTGAGCCGGGTACCCGGCAGCCGGTTGGCTAGACCGGCTGGGGCCCCCTGAAGCCGAAAATAAACCAACACAATCCCTTCTTTTCCTCTTATTCCAATTCATTTTCTCAATTTTCAAATTCTCCCTCTAAAGTTTTCTCACAGTAAATCCTCCAAAAATCACCAAACTCCTTTCTCTTCTTCACTACCCACCTTAGTCTAAACCCTTAGCATTATTAAGCATGTCAGCGGCACAAAAGAGAGCGAGGAGTGGGGAGCTAGCGAATTCCCAAGCGGAATTGATGGCGAGAGCGGCCAGCGACGCGGGTCCCGACCCTGACTTTCCGGGGCTTGAATTTGCCTTCGTACCACAAAAAGGTAAATTCATTTTGTTCAAAAAAACCCCCTCCACAACACTCGTTTTATTCACCGCGCCTCTATGCGAGCCTTAGGGTTAGATAAGATTACTTTCGATTTGTTTATAGGGGTGGGTATGAAAAGAAAGTACGACATCCATGAAAAGACCTCCCCCCGCCTCACTTGGGAGTTTTTGAGCTCCCTACAAGTTGTCAAAAACCGAAACTTTAAGGTAGAATCCATGCAATTCCGGCTCCTCAACCGGGATTATAACCTCTCCCATGAAGAATTTGTTAGACACTTTGATCTTGACCCGGCCCCCTCCCATAAACCACCAGAGGACTATGACTTGGGGAGGGTTTGGAAAGCCATTTCGGGAATAGATGAGGCGAAGGGAGTGAAGAGACCGGCCAACGCGGTTCACAATGCCGCCATCCGCATTTGCCATCGGTTTATGGGTTTCACTGTTTTTGGGCGGGATGAGCCACATAATTTTCAAACCCCGGACCATGAAATTATAGGGTCGTACCTCTTCTCCCGACCCCATGATTTAAAAGCTTGCATAGCTCACCATTTCGCCTTGCACTTGTCCCGTCTTAGCAACTCACCGGCGGGCACCTCGGCAATAGAGGTGGGTGGCATCATAACCCACCTTGCCAAATGCCTCACCCGGACTTTGCCCGGCATTAAATTTTTCCCGGGGGACACTTACTTGACCTCAGATTACATTCAACATTCCTTAAAATGGATCAAGAAAAACCCCTTGGATGATAAAAACTATTGGCAAGTCAAGGTGAGCGGGGTAGAAAGAAATTCGGTGTCGCTTCCCAATGCACCAAAGATGAAGATCGTGAGGGATTCTCCTCACTACCTTCTCAAAATTGAGGCGGAACCGGAACAAGAGCCCGACACAACCAAAGGCCCCCAAGTTTTCGGCCATGATCGACAATTGCCCACTACCTCCTCCTTGCAATACAATCAACCACCACCCTTCTTCCAAACCGGTACTCCATTTGGGGCCTTTCAACAAGGCCAAGGCTCTACTAGCCAACCTCCGCAACAATTTCCACTTCCCGACACACTTGTTGAGTTTATGGCGAATGTGAACTTGGGCCTTCAAGCGGCCGTTGAGGATAGGCAAGAGCTTCACCGGAAGATGGATCGGGTCTACTACGACCAATCGGTGGCTCAATTCCCCGTATACGATGATTTTATGAGACAGGGATACAACCATCCATCCGGCCTTCACCCTCACTTCTACCTTCCTCCCGATGGAGGTTATGCGACCCACGACGGCTCTGTAGTCTTTGGTGACATTCGTGTCACCCAAGATTATTGGAGTGATACAATATTCCCGCCCCACGCACCCATGCACGACGAGGGCCATGATGCCCATTGGTACGCGGCTCCTCCACACACCTTGGGGGAGGTGTTCATCACGGGAGATGGGGTGGTGGTGGGTGAAGACCCGACTTTGAGTGCTGCTTTCTTGGGCGAACCCCCCATGCCTTTGAGCACGGGTGACTTTACCCGTGAGGAAGAGGGAGGGAACACCGAGTCCGGTGGGGAGTCCGAGTGAAGAAGATTGGTGATACTCCCATTTCAAAATCCAAAATCACAAGTATGATCCCTAAATCCAAATTTGTTCATGCATTTTACATTTCCGCATGCATTTAGTTACTTGTAATTTATTTTCGATTAAGACGTCTAGTTGCTTTCATTTAAGTTGCATTAGAATTTAATTATGTAATATATCGTCACATATAGGATTTCCATCCATGTAGTGTAGTTCGCATGCCTTTCTTATTTTTGAAAAAAAAAAACCAAAAGTATGTTATTTATTTTTCAAAAACATCCTCAAAAAGAACAAAAACACGTTCTTTTGATTTTCTCATTCTCCTCCTAGCACTTGAACATTGGGGACAATGTCCGGTTTAAGTATGGGGAGGGAAATATCCATTTATGTACATATTTGTAAATTTTTGTATATGCGTGATGAAAATTTCAAAGAAAATTGAAAAAAAATTGAAAAATCTTCAAAAAAAACCAAAAATATTGCATTGTATATATTTGTTTTTTGTCTAACAAGTGATGTGGGCACAAATGGAGCATTTGAAACAATAGAAGAATAGTAGACCGCTTGGTATACTCTTTCCAACTATTTTCTCCTTTTTCCGCTCTTTTCGCTAATTTTGATTAATATGGAGAAGGACGGGAAATTGTTGATGAGGATGTTCCTTTTGGAACTTGTTGTGTGTTGCTTATGTGCTGCTAGTTTAGATAGTGTTGCATATCTATTTGATTGTTATTAGGAATTAGAATTGCATTTCGTCACATGTGAATAATTGTTTGTCGTTTTAATTTTGCTTTGCATTGAGTTTTAAATATTTTGAACAAAATGTGATCTAGGAAGGGAACGTGATACCCCAATGATGAGATTGTCTTAACCGTGTCTTCTCCCTTCTAGTGGCTTGCACCTCTTTGACCTCCTTGTTAAACACCCGGGGAGTAGAGATAACCCAAAGGCCATGGACCGCCTTGTGAGACCGAATAGACCGTAGGCTAGACCTAGGCTTCGACAAAGCTACTTACATGTGAGACCTAGAGCCTCCTTTAGACCGGTGCATTCATACCCGATCTTCATAGGTTGTGAGTAGGCTCCTTGCGTGGCATGTCACATCTTCACGCACAAGTGTGTCGTTCTTTCCTTAGGCCGTGAGATGTATTCCTTTTTGTGTGCATAATTTGAAACAATCCGTTGTTTATAATTTTTGAGCCTCACATTGCCATATAAGCCTACTTTCAACCCTTTAGATTAGGACCAACTTTTGCATCCCCTTTGAGTCTTAGCATTTCATTTGGCACTACTACAAATACCAACTACATCCCATAAACAACCTTCCTTGATCAAGAAAGTTGTCACTTTGTTTTTGGTGTTTTGAAAAGGGAAATTCGTGTCCTAGCTAGTGAACTCAAGCTAAGTTCATTCGAGTTGAAATAATTGGTTTATATTTGGTTTTGATTTTAAATAAAGAGGTTTTATAAAAGCAAAAACTGTTATGAAATATTATTATATGGATGTTCATATCTTATAGGATACTACAAGATATTATCTTATGGAAACTCTACCCCTATTGTATGTGTATATATACCCCTTATAATGGAATAATAACACAGATCTGTCTCCCTTACTTTCTCTCTACCTTCTCTCTATAATTATCTCTCCCTTTGTTTCACAACACGTAATCAGCACGAGCCTAACCAATTGGGTAAATAATTATTATTCAAATATGATAATATGGAGGTTCATATCAGATCTTATTCTATTATTTACTTAAGGTATGTTTACTAATTTACTACTCGTGAAAACCTATGAATCTACGAACTAAGGACTAAGAATTAATCAAACAATTATTGCATGCAAAGTATATTATTAAATTGCCACATGCTTATGAAACAATTTTCATATTGTCACGTTGAAAATCAAAACATGATATCTAGTTGACGTTAATTTTGTAACATTGATTTCTCGATTGCTTCGATCAACTGTTGCATCAATATTTTGTTTATATTTAATTTATGTTTACCTATCCGTACGGTAACTATTAATTTAACGTAACATTATTGTTCTAATTAATACTATGAACTATGGGATACTCCTTAATTGTTGCAAACCTGCTAATACGAACAAAAGAACAACGTTTTGCGGTCATATCTCTTACCAAACTTATTGATTATGATTCTTATTGTTTAATTGATCTGCTTCTATGTGGTGCTTGTCTTCCATAGTTCCATGTATACTTAATTATTTACTTAGTTCATTAATCATTATGATTCATATAGTTTAATTGATTTAGTAAGTTTAGGGTTTTAAACTTAATTATGTGTTGTAATATGTAACAGCCCAATAGCTAATAAAATTAATCAAAGAGATAATTTATAAAGGATCACAATGATTATAATCTTGTTTGCATATATATATATAATCCGAATTAATGAACTATGATGATTATTTTGATGAAAACACATGTTCCATTTATTTTTGTACAATTCCAGTACATTTCATAGATATGTTACTTGAGTTTAAAAACATATGGGTTGATTTTGTATCTTAATAATATATATATCATATTTATCGATCAGTTTTGCTCAGTTATTTCCGCTTGTTCATAAATTATCATGAATTGCCTACAATTTTGTTGCGTTTGATATTCTTATGACACCTAGAAACGAAGAGTTCTTATTTAATATGGTAACTAAGTCAATCTTGTATAATGTACATATTACTATTGGACTTAGTTTTTGGCAAAGGACATACAATATAATTTTGGATCTGAAGTTCCAAAAGATTTATTTTACAAAGATTGGGGATATGTCCACATTATGACTTTGGCCTGAAGTTCAAAGTTTTCAAGGTGTGTAATAACTTAATATCGTCTCATCAATACAATATATTAATATTGTTTAAGTGTAAATGGCCAGAAGACCACATGTAAATGCTAGTGGCCAGAAGTTCGCAGCTGCGATTTGTTTTAACCGTATTTGAGTTTCAAATGAATAAAACGATCTTTAACAAAGGGAAAATTATTTATGAATTGATTCTTGTTCACCTGAAGTTGAACGGTATAATGAAATCTGAAATTTCATTCATTCCTTGAAGTGAATGTGACATCTCATTAAGACTATGCCTATAGCAGAGATCGAGAACAAGGCATAATATTAAGCCTAATATTTCGGCCTAAACTGAGCCTAATAATGTGGCCTTTCGTGAGCCAAGTAATGAGGCCTTTATTTAGCCAAATTCGAATAGTGAAGGAAAATATTTCATGAAAGGTCATGTTGGACTAATATATCTATGAGTAAAGAAAAATGAAATTCATATACGAGTTGATTAATGTTTATTTTATGGCCTGGAGTTCATATTGTTTAAAAAATACTAAAACTATGACCAGAAGTTCATAGTGTTTACAAATACTGAATTATGACCTGAAGTTCATAATGTTTACAGATACTGAAACTGTGACCTGAAGTTCACAGTGTTGATCAAATCTCACATTTCATATAGTGAGTATTATTTGAGCATCATAATTAAAAATGAACTCGGGATTATACATGAATATTTGCAAGATGAGATACTCTTAAGAGTTGATAATCATATCCAATCAATTCAAAATCATTCCCTGAAGTGAATGAGATATCATGTTTTGAGTATGAAATATATTTATCATTCATACAAATAATGTAGTCATGTAGACACATTATCGTATAAATAGCTTAAAATATTATGTGTGGTATCTCATATACAAGTGACATGTGATCAAGTTATTTAATATTATGAAGTGATTCATTGAATTCACCGCTTCCTCTGAAGGGATCGATGAATTATCACTAGTAGAAAAATGACATTAGGCAAGTTTAAAAGACTACGGTCGCTGAAAATAACCGTAGCCTATTATAAAAGACAACGGTCGTTTTAGACACCAGTAGCCAAATATAAAGATTAACAACAAAAGGCTACGGTTCACTTTTAGGACCATAGCCAAAAAAAATTTATATGATCTAAAGGCTACGGTCTATTTTCAACCGTAGCCATTAGTATTATTACACAAAGCCCAAAAAGCCCTTACTTGTTTCCCCTTTACAAAATAACATATCAGAAATCAGTCAATTACACATCCGTCCCACCCTTTAGTCCTTTACACACCCTATCTCTCTTTCACGTAGTTCCACGATCACTACTAGCTTCACACTCCCCTACGGCCGCTGCTCAGGCAACCATAATTGACGGCCCACAATCAACGTGCACCACCACCACTTTATTCTCCTCGCCGTCTCCACAAACTCTGTCACGTAATTGATTTTCCCTCCGATCGCTGCTTCGGGCATCCTAAAACCTCGTCACGTAATTGATTTCTTAATGTTTTCCAACCCTAATAATTGAGGAAATCAATTAGAACTCGCTTTATCTGCAATATGAGCGCTTCTAATTGTTTTATTTGTTGTCATCGTCTTTCTCGTCAACGCTGGCCGCCTATTTATCACCTTTAATTTCAAGTGAAGGAAGAGGCAATTTGGTGTTGGAAGAACCCTAATTTGAACAATTGTTGTATTAAAGGTAACTGAATAAATTTTCAACTTGTTTTTATTTGGATATTGTATGTTTACTTATAGGAAGTTGTGAGTACAGTTTGTCTTTATTACTGGTGATTTTTGATGGTTTAATAGGATATTGTATGTTTTGATGGTAACTGAATAAATTCTTGGTGTCTGTCATTAAGTTTTTGATGGTTTAATGGGATTTGATTCACTATTATCATGCTAAATTAATGGTTTTGTAATATAAAGCGTAGTCTTGAAATTATGCCCGATTGTTATATATAAAGCGTAGGCTAGTTATAGCTTTTGTACGTTAGACGTTGATGCCTACTGGCTGTGTTGGTGTTGGTGTTGTGCTGGCTGATTGTTAGTTATTGTTGTGCTCTTTCGGCTGCTGTGATGTTGCTAGTCTCTGGTAGCTGTTAGCGCCTATTGTTATTATTTGCTACCGCTTATTGTTTTAGCTGTTGATGTCTGCAGTCTTGTTAGTACCTGTTCGTTGCTTGCGGGTTGCTGATGCTGCCTGTACTCTAGGTAATTAATTCTTCCCATTTCTTCCTTTGTATTTTGCTTTCCTTTAGGAACTGTTAAGCAGTGAGGCAATTTGCACCTCTTATTCCTATATATATATATTTCTTGCAAATTTGGGCATCAGGTGAATTTTTAGGTTGGGCTTATTAATTCCTTACAATTTCACTAGGTGTATTATTTCTTGCAAATTCATTTCGCTTTTTTTTTTGTGTACCACTTACGTTAGTACAAGAATTGACGCCTTAAAGATTGATGTGATCATGTTTTTCAATTTGCAGTCTCCTACTGAAAACTATTTGAACCTCAATACTTGGTTTTTCCATATTCTTTCAAAGAATGCTATTCATTAAATCATATAACCAGTAGAGTTCCTCATGATTATGTTTTGTGATGTGATTAGATGACTAGGTGATCTCTTGAATTTTTTGTTTGTACACTGCAGGAGCAGCGTTGTCTTTGTACATTCTCTCAGCACTTTTCATGGATAATTTTGTGGTTATCTTTGTAGTATCATTCAGAATAAGTAGTTCTTAAACTATTGATTATGAATGATACTTATATCTACATTGTGAAGGGAGGATTTCAGTTGTGTTGTGATTTTCTTGAATCAGGTTTTGCGTGGACATTCACCTTTTAAACTACAGGCAAATAGGTATACACTTGTTATGAAGTATCTTTTGTTTAGGTGTGTTGAGGTCTTGTTTTTTTTTTTTAGAAAATTTAGTCCATGATATGGTTATCATTTATAAAATGTCGCATTTCTTATTTCTTGTATCAACTAAAGGATCGTGGCTTGAAATTTTCCTGACAATGTATGCATAGAGAGTACATTACTATGACTTGAATTCTATGTATAGTAATAGTCACAAACTGCCAAAAAATATGAGGTAAGTCCTATGTTGATTGGTTCCAAACCGCATTTAAGAGAATTAAGGCATACCTGCTAACGGGGGGGAATATGCTAACGAGGGGGAATGAACGGGGTAAGAAGCTGCTAACGTAGTCAGTTAGTCAGTCAAAGACTTTTGACCACCAAGCGATCGGTCCTCTTTTACTCTCCTATATTAGATTTGCAGATATGGGATTGATTTTATCATTGCTTTTGTGATGGGAGAACCTGCAGCAGAATTATATCATTATGGGTTTAGGTATGGCATGACCAGTATTGCCTGAATTATATTTAGGTTTGGATTTATGGTAATTCAATTTGTGCTTAGTCAGTTGAGTTCGGATGTTGTATGACTTTGTTGTTAGAAATATAGCAGAATTGTTGTTGAGATTGAAGTACTATACTTAAATTATTGGACTTTGCTAATCATCGTACATCAGTTTAAGGGTTTTAGATTCCCTAACTCTCTGTTTTCCATTTTTTTTACTGTTTGGGTTTTTTTCCCTTCGTGTAGCAACAAGGCCCTTGATTTTCACTTCAAATTTGGAATTGGATAATTTCAACAATAAAGTTAAGTCGGAGAGTTATTATTTCGTTAGATTTGTTCCTTTTGTAATTGGGGTTTATAGTTTCTATGAAACAAAATATCTCTTTAAGACTGATTGATTTAAGAAGTTGATGGTGGTGATGTAATTTGACGGCTGTAATGTTTTAGTATATAATTGTAATATTTGTATAAAATATTGCAAGTGTTAAATTTTAATTTATTAATTTGTAATTTTTTGGTTTTAAATATCATTCGAATTTTTTTTTTTCAAATATAAATTAAGAAACGGCTACGGTCGTTAAAAGAGAACCGTAGCCTTTTATTAGCTTATGGCTACGGTTAAATCTTAATAACCGTTGCCAAAAGTCACTTTAGGCTACGGTTATTAAGATTTAACCGTAGCCAAAAGTCACTTTAGGCTACGGTTCCTAACCGTAGCCGTAAGTACTTGATCTAAGGCAACGCCTGGATTTACTATGGTCGAGGAACCGTAGCCAAATGTCCATTTTAACCGTAGCCTAAAGTCTATTTTGTACTAGTGTATTAATTGAGTTTAACTGAGATTATTCAAAGAATCAGTTATGATTTGTATCCCTATAAATAATCATTTTGATGTATGGTTTGTGTCCATACTACAAGAAAAAGCAATGTATTATATTCCCTGAAGGAATATTGCGTTACATGTTTAGTCTTGCCAATATAAATAAGACACCAGTTAGTGTCTTATGTCACATCTATGTTTTTCTGGCTAGATACAACAGACTTAATTTGAAGTCGTATGTTTAAATGTTGCTAACAGGAATTTTAGCACTGTAATTATAGTCAACTATAAATTTGGCACATGATAAATATATTAATTATTCGGAAAGTATTTATACACAGCCAAGTGCTTATAAAATAGCGTCATAAGTTGTGGACGTCAAACTAAATAAAAAGTTGACATTAAATTGTTAAGATGTGACGATTGAGGCCATCACGGTTCTTATTATACCCGTTTTGATAAACCTGGAGTTTATCCTAGAGAAAAGATAAGTGCTGAAACTCTCTCGTGTAGAAATCTCATTAAAGGCAAGACACTACTGTGAGATTGAGTATATTTTATATTGGAGATATAAACATTACTCAGAAGTTTAATAAAGAACTGAAATGTTTATGTATGGATTGACACTCTATTGAATGGCCTGTAGCCACATAATGATTTTTCTGAGTAGTTCTTGTGATTAGAAATCACATTTTTATTATTATATTAAATCGTTGATCTCCTAAATTGGGCATTGTGATTCAGCACATTAAAATCAAACTGCATTATATGTTACTCTCCGAAATATTTTGTTATTGTACAAAAATGCACACATAAATTTGTTGGAGCCAGTGTCCTCCACAGTTAGTGCAATAACATAAATAAATCTCTGTAGGTTCACAGGGTATACTTTGTATTGTAATCAGTTGATTAACGTTTATCGATAACGGTTGGCTTGCTAGATAAGTTTGACGTTATCGTCATACAGATGGCGGTGATCAACTGGTCCCTAAAAGTCACACCTAAAGGATGTGATTGAGAAATGTGATTATTTGAGAAAATAATCATATTGATGCCTTATTAAATGACTAAAAGGTTAGTCGGTGTTTTTGACTAAAAGGTTAGTCAATGTGATGATGATATAATTATTTAATAACGATTAAATAATGTTAGCTAAGACGAATTAACTGTAATTCGTAATTAAATATAAAATGTTATATTTAGTTGTAGTATATAATGTGAGCTTAAACGAATTAAAATGTTAATTCGTAATTAAACATAAACCGTTATATTTAATTAGCAGGATTATAAATATACCGATATTTATAATTAAAGTATATATTATACGATTGTCATAATAATTGTTATATTAATATATCTACTGCAAAATGTTGTAATGTACCTTATTAATGTATGACAACATATTAGACAAATATAATATGTATAACATTATATTAAATGGAAGCTAATATAACCGAAAAAGAGTCCAGATACACTCTAAGTATTTCGGTCAAAAGAGGTAACTAAATAAGAGAAAAATAATCCCTTATTTTTCCTGAGTAGTGCCGTGAAAACAAAAGAGGGGAAAAAAAACTTCTAACCTAAAATGCATGAAAAATGTTTCATATAGTTTGAATTTTCATCATAGACATACAGATGTCACTCGTTCATAGGGCCATCACCTTAGTCTAAATCATTTACGAAATGCTAGAATTTGTTCACTTAAAATGAATTAAATTTAAGATGATGGGATCTTCCTCTAAAATGAAAATTGAGATTAGTCTTTATAGGAAAACTTCTATGAACCCCTTCTTCGTCGGAAGTCATAATATGACCCCTTCTACGTTGGGTAAGTAGTGAGTGTTGACCTATTTTATCTCAACATTATAGTACGAGTAATATCTCGTGATTATAATGGACTAAAGATAGAATTTACAGAAATTTATCGACCGAGAATTCTAAAGGTAGAATTAGCCAAGAGGTTGGCTTATCAATTTACAGAAATTGAGTCTTGGGATCATTTATATAATTCTTGAGGGAGGTCAATTGTATAAATGCTTGAGTCATCGCATTAAACAGTTTTTGCATTAAGACTTAAATTTTTTAAAACGATGAAACTTATCATAATTTTTCTTCTTTTCACAGTTTCTTGAATACGTTATATACAGATATAACTGCTTAAAATAACAAATGGCTGGACGTACAGACGACCCAATGCCAAGTGCTACACTCGATCGCGAGTCCTGGCTAAGGATCTTTATGGACAACATGAATCAATCCACGCGACTGAAGAATGATGGGTCCAACTTTGCGGACTGGGAGGCGGCATTACGGAATGCTGCCATTGCTGACGGTAAGCTCAAGTACTTGACTGAGCCACTACCAACTAACCCATGCCCCAATGCAGGAGCAAATGAATCACTTGCTTATAGTGATTTCGTTATGGAGGCGGGTGCGTTAAAGAACGTACTCATCTTTTAATGGAAATCCAATTTGCAGAGGCGATTCATAGCCCAAGGTGATAAACAGATTTTCCACCATCTCTCTAACGAGTTCTCCAAACTCCGAGGATCGGTAGCTATGCAGTATACCTG
>JAIUZE010034659.1:0-12729 GCA_022085475.1 Heliosperma pusillum | reverse complement strand
CAGGCCGGTGCAGGCCCGGTCCAGGCCGGTCTGGGTGGGTCCATTGTTGGTCCGTGAGTTGGCTTGGGAGTTGTGTCGATACTTGTTTGTTTTGTTGTTGTTTTGACGGGTTTTAAATATGTTAAAGCATGCGGGAAATATTAGGAAACGGTTTTAGTAAAGTCGATAAAAAAAAAACCCAAAACAGCCCAAACAGCCCGTGGGCCAGTCCAGGCCCATGTTTGGTCCGGCCCAAATCAGCCCAAAAGTCACCTTGTTGGACTTGTGACGGTTTTTGAGTTTAGTGTTAATTTATCGTGTTTTGTAATATTTAGCAAGTGGGAAATGTTAATAAGTAAATTATTTAATTAAAAAGATTTTTCCTAAAATTATTATTTCTCACATGTTAGAAATTATAATACGAGATTATAGTTTAAATTGATATCCTTTAAGTCAAGCGGGTTTTAGTAAGATTAAATAATTCACATGTTAGAAGTTTTAATAAAATAACATGTAATGAATATGATGATTTTTATGATCCAGTCTATGTGGTAAAGACTCTGTTTCTAGCCGGTTTGACCAAACGGGTTTGGTCAAACTAAGATCTAGTCAGCCCCGTTTTGACTGATGACCCGTCGCGGGACTCGGGTCGGGGATTTGTCTTCAAGTAAGGTTTGTATTTAATTAATGAATTAGCCTTAGTAGATATGAGGCGATATGATATTTGATTATTATTGATATGCCATTAGTCACATGATAGGAAGTTTCTTCTCGTGACTGTTTGATTGTATGTTATATGTCGTGTTGACTAAGTACCCATAGAGAATTATGAGTATATGGCGTCTTACCATTCTAATTCTAAATGAGTATCTTGGACCATGACATAGATAGGCCGTACTGTCTTTAACGAGTATATGTTCACCGTCGATAGCTTTTGTGTCCCAGCTTGGTGGGTTTATATCCAAGGCGGGGCATGGTTGCCTAAGAGTTCCACTTTGGGAATGGAGCCAGCTTAAGTACTAGCCATCTCTGCTTAGGGGGTCGCCTAGTAGAGTTTCTCATGTACGGTTATGTCATGGGACGGGGAATGGAATAGCGGTTGTCGCTAGGTCTGATCAGTCTAGGACTAGGATGTTTTCCTACCTTGTGGTATAGCCTCGAGTTACAGAAGTCTTCTATTGACGGTACTAGGAACTTATGCCTGTTTGTAGAAGTATTGGTCTTTCATGTTTGTATGATTCTATGAGTTTTAGAAGGTGAGATGCAAGCCGGCTAAGATTGATAGAGTTTGGATTACCGATTGTTAACTGATTCACATGATTACGTGTGGATTAGGGTTTGAGTGTATCATGGCCATGTTAACGGTAACCTCTGCGCTAAAGCATTTCCATCGTTCCCTAACTCGTGTTATAGTTTATTATCGGAGATTCACCATGAATAGCTTTCATATGTTAGGTTATATGTTAGTTAATTGTTTCATAACATGAAAAGCATATCATATATGTTAAGGTTTTGTATTTTTCCATATACATTGCTTTTATGTTATTCATGTTTAATTAAACTCGACATTTCGTGGCTGGGAGAACTCGGAGTTACTCCCCACTGACTGTGGCTTCCGTGTTTATATTTAATGCGGTTGGCAGGTTTGTGATGCATACATTGGGTTCATTGACGAGCTAGCGAGCGAAGTATTTACCTTTGACCTATATTCGGTTCTTAGATTGTATATTATTATATACTCTTTTCATTTCCGTATTTATACGGGAGATATGTCTCCCGTCTTGTATATTTAATTTGTATAATATTATTTCCGTTTTGTAATGACCCTTTTTATTTATTACACCTTCGTTATGTATTATTATCTTTTATGTATTTAAAAAATTTTTTCTTTCCGAAAATTTGAGGGTGTCACAGTTAACAAAGGTAACTCATTCTCTCAACACCCCGAACCAATTGAATGCTCATATTGTGGGGGTGACCATGCCACCAACACATGCTACATCATGATTGAACAAGGAGCAACTATGGAAAGTGTTAATGCTATGGGGTATGGGAATTACAATTCAAGAAACCCAAGTGGTGGGGGAATGTACAACCAAGTGGGGAACCGTGACCTTTTGGGATCGGGAGGGGACAAGTCAAAGAGCTTTGAAAACGGTCAATTCAATCACTTGAGAGCCCAAAATCCCACCCAAAACCGGAACTCCAATTTCCAACAAAATCCCTAAAGAAATTACAACAATCAAAGACCCAACAATTCAAATTTCCCAAGGAACTCTCAATCTCAAAACAATGCTCAAAGACAATCGAACCAAGGCCCCATTCAAGGAAATTCTTCTTCTCAAGGGAACTTGAGTGATATCTTGCAAACACTCCTTGCCAATCAAGAGAAAGATAGGGAGGAGGCAAGGAGAAATCAAGAAGAGGCAAGGAGAGATAGAGAAGAGGCAAGGAAGGATAGGGAGGCAAACAACCTTAGGGTAAGAAACTTGGAAACCTAACTATCCCAAATGGCCTCCAATATGTCAAAATCCCAAGCCTCAAGCTCCACAAGATTCCCATCTCAAACCATCCCACCACCTAGGGAGAATGCTAGTGCCATGACCTTGAGGGGAGGCAAGGAGTTGGAGGTACACCTCCTTGGAAAAGGCAAAGAAAAGATGAAGAACCTTGAGATGGAGACCTTGGAAATTGAAGACCAAGGAGAGTTGGTAGTTGGTAGTTGGTCATGAAGAGCTATCAAAGAATGGGAAAGGGACATCCACAAGCAAGGACCCCAAGGGAGACACTTCAAAGATGGGTAAAGACATTATTGAGGATGATGAAGTAGAGGAATACATACCGGAAGTCCCATTTCCTAGTGCTTTGATAAGCACAAGGAAGTATGACAAAGAGAACGACTTGTATGAAACTTTCCGGAAGTGTGAGGTAAACATTCCTCTTCTCAATTTGTTGAATAGTGTCCCTAGGTATGCAAAGTTCTTGAAAGAACTTTGTACACCTAAGAGAAATCCTAAGAAAGGAACCCATAGGGTTAGGGTGAGTGAGCATGTTTCGGCAATTTTCAAACAAAAATTACCAAAGAAATGTGGAGACCCGGGCATGTTCACCATCCCTTGCATCATTGGAGGGCAAAGTTTTAAACGTGCCATGTTAGACCTTGGAGCCTCTATTAACGTCATGCCCCTATCCATCTATGAGACCCTAGGCTTAGGACTTTTTTCTAAGACCGGGGTGGTTATTCAATTAGCCGATAGGTCTAGTGTCTATCCCAAAGGCTTGATAGAGGATGTGCTAGTAGAGGTAGATAACCTTCTCTTCCCGCTGGATTTCTATGTTTTAGATATGGAGTCTAGTTCAAGTGCCACTCCCCTTCTCCTTGGTAGGCCATTCATGAAAACCTCCAAGACCAAGATTGATGTTTCAAACGGATGCTTGAAAATGGAGTTTGAGGGAAAGAGATTGACCTATAATATCTATGACTCTATGAGACACCCTAGTGATGTTCAATCTTGTTTCTTCTTAGTATTTTCGAACCTTTTGTGCATCAAATGTACAAATTTTGTGATAGGGACCCACTTGAGGTGGCCCTAACTAACAATGTGGAAGAAGAGGGTTTGCGTGTGTTGTTGTCGGTTGATGTGCAGGAACATCTAAAGGACTTGGAAAGAGAAGAGCCACTAGACACTTATGAAGAAATCAACATCATCGACATGCTGAAAACAGGGCAAGGCAGTGGAAAACGCTGGCAGCGTCGTGGGGCACTTCCAGCGTCACAAGACGCTGCCAGCGTCAACCAACGCTGCCAGCGTCCAGCTCTGGAAAACTTGTCCGAGCTTTTTGCTTTGAGCATACCCCTCCACAAGCGCCTCCCTTAAATTGTGAAGCCCCCGAAGGTCGAGTTGAAGACCCTTCCAAGTCATTTAAAGTATATCTTCTTAGGAGACAACCACACCCTACCTCTTATCATCTCAAGCACACTCAACGAGGACCAAGTGGGCAAATTGGTAGCATTGCTTCCAAAGCATAGAGATACATTTGGGTGGAGCATAGCGAACCTCAAGGGAATAAGCCCGGTGACTTGCATGCACAAGATAAGACTTGAAGTGGATGCCAAACCGGTCTGACAACCCCAAAGGAGGCTCAATCCACCAATGGCGGAGGTAGTGCAAGAGGAGGTAATTAAACTTTTGCAAATGGGCATCATCTTCCCTATTTCCGACTCCCGTTGGGTTAGCCCAACTCAAGTCGTGCCCAAAAAGGGAGGAGTGACGGTAGTCAAGAACGCACAAGGAGACTTGTTCTCCACCCAACCACAAACCGGTTGGAGGGTGTGTATTGACTACCGCCGCTTGAATGCGGTTACTTTGAAAGACCATTTCCCGCTACCATTTATTGATCAAATGTTAGAAAGACTAGCGGAAAAAGCTTTCTATTGTTTCCTTGACGGGTACTCGGGATATTTTCAAATCCCAATCGCACCCGAGGACCAAGTCAAGACCACATTCACATGTCCATTCGGTACATTTGCTTATCGTCGTATGCCATTTGGTCTATGTAATGCACCGGGAACTTTTCAACGGTGCATGTTGAGTATATTCTCCGACTATGTAGAAAAGATCATAGAAGTATTCATGGACGATTTCACCGTCCATGGGGACTCCAATGATGCATGTCTAAAACACCTTGCTCTTGTCTTAGAGCGATGCCAAGAGTCCCATCTCATCTTAAACTCCGAAAAATGTCATTTCATGGTGACTAGTGGCATTGTTCTAGGACATGTAGTGTCGAAAAGGGGGGTTGAGGTGGATAAGGCTAAGGTTGACATTATCAAAACCTTACCTTATCCATCTAACACCCGAGACATTAGGACTTTTCTCGGACATGCCGGTTTCTACCGAAGATTTATTAAAGACTTTTCAAAAATTGCTAACCCCTTATGTAACCTTTTGCACAAGGAAGCGGAGTTTGTCTTTGATGCCTCTTGTAGGAAAGCTTTTGATGATTTGAAGGAGAGATTGGTCATCGCACCAATTATTCAAGCATCACAATGGGACCTTCCATTTGAAATCATGACCGATGCAAGTGACTACGCATTGGGAGTGGTATTGGGTCAAAAGAGTGACAAGGGACCCCATGTGATCCAATATGCATCTACACTCTTGAATGACGCTCAAAAGAACTACTCTACAACGGAGAAGGAGTTCTTTGGTGTGATATATGCCCTAGCGAAATTTCGATCTTATCTCTTGGGCACAAAGGTGATCATCTACACTGATCATAGAGCTGGCAAGTCTGACCCGACCCGAGAATACTGCAACCCGAAACCGACCCGACCCGACCCGATGACGACCCGTAACCCGTTGACGACCCGAAAATGAGTGACCCGAACCCGACCCGAACCCGACCCGACATTGACCCGACCCGATATTGACCCGATTAAATTGACGCTCTGACAATTATTAACCTTGATAATGATCAAAATGAAAGTGATTTATTGTTTAAATTGATATGTTTGACTTAATAATGAATTAATTAAACCAAATAATAATTTAAAACTAGATTTAATGGAAAAATATTGAAATATTGCGAAAAAATAACCGGACCCGATTACGACCCGACCCAAAACCGACCCGACCCGATGTATCATTTGACCCGAAAATGACCCGACCCGATAACGACCCGAACCCGACCCGACCCGACCCGGAAGGGTTGTCTGACCCGATACGACCCGAACCCGACATGACCCGACCCGAACCCGACCCGACTGACCCGATTGCCACCCCTAACTGATCATGCCGCCATTAGATATCTTGTGGCAAAGAAGGATGCAAAACCGAGGTTGTTGAGGTGGATCCTTCTCCTAAGTAAATTCGATGTAGAGATAAAGGATAAGAAAGGGGTGAAGAATGTGGTGGCGGATCATCTAAGCCGGCTAAACCTTGAAGGAAGACCATCATGCCCTCTTGATGAGGTTGAAGAAGGTCTCCCTCATGAGTCCCTATATGCTATCCAAGTGGAGGAACCATGGTATGCTACCATGGTCAACTATTTGGTGACAAAGCGGTTTCCAAACCATTTCTCTTCCCATCAAAGAAGCAAAGTAAAGTCCGATGCAAAGTACTATATATGGGATGACCCATACTTGTGGAAATTTTGCCAAGATCAACTTATAAGAAGATGCGTGCCCGAAAGTGAGATTCCATCCATCCTACATCATTGTCATGACTATGCATGTGGAGGACACTTTGGGCCACAAAGAACTGCTAGGAAAGTGCTTGAATGCGGTTTCTTTTGGCCAAGCCTTTTCAAAGATGCTCATAAATTTGTAAAGACTTGTGACCGATGCCAAAGAGTGGGGAACTTGACAAGGAAGAAAGAGATGCCATAACAACCCCTCCTCTATTGTGAAGTCTTTGATGTATGGGGAATTGACTTTATGGGCCCCTTTACTAACTCCGGTGGTTACTTATACATCCTTTTGGCGGTAGATTATGTGTCAAAATGGGTTGAAGCAATTCCTACCCGCACCGATGATGCAAAGTTGGTAGCAACCTTCATCCAAGAGAACATATTCTCCCGGTTTGGTTTTCCAAGGGATATAATTAGTGATAGAGGTACCCACTTCTGCAATAAGGTGATTGGAAGCCTTCTCAAAAGGTATGGGGTCAACCATAAGATTTCAACGGCCTATCACCCACAAACAAACGGCCAAGCCGAGCTCTCCAACCGTGAGATTAAAGGGATCCTTGAGAAGACGGTGAATCCGGATAGGAAGGATTGGAGCAAGAGGCTAGTTGATGCTTTGTGGGCATATAGAACCGCTTTTAAGACCCCCATCGGCATGTCCCCATTCCGTCTCATCTATGGCAAGGCTTGCCACCTCCCCATGGAGGTTGAGCACAAAGCCTATTGGGCTATCAAATCATTCAACCAAAACCATGATGAGAGCGGTATGCACGGGAGGCTAAAATTGCAAGAACTTGAGGAAATTCGCCATGATGCGTATGAGAACTCCTCAATCTACAAGGAGAAAACAAGGAAATGGCACGATGGGATGATAAACCGCCGGGTTTTCAAAGAAGGCGATCAAGTTCTTGTGTTCCAAAATCGGTTTAAACGCTTCCCGGGTAAGTTGAGGTCAAGATGGTTTGGGCCTTACACCGTCAAGAAGGTGTTTACTCATGGAGCAATTGAGGTGGAAGGGCCCGGGGACGGAAAGCTACTCAAGGTGAATGGCCACCGCCTCAAGCATTACTTCAAAGGATGTGGCCGGGAGGGGGAAGAAGAGGTCTTACTTGAAGACCCCGTCTATGAAGGTTGAAAAGCATGGAGCCACTAAATCGAGCCATCGACTCTAAATAAACGGCAAACCGTGTAAATATTCAATTCTTGTGAATATGTCATTTAAGTTTCATTGTTACTTTTAATATTTGAGTTGTTTTTAAGTAGTTAGAACTTGCATCAATCAAATTTTTTTTGAAGTTACTGACGTTTTTGTGAAGATTTTGCAAGTTTTCGTCCGCCTCGAGATGCGTGCCACGGGTAAAAAGTGCGGGACTCGGTGAAATTTTGATATTGAAGGTTATTATGGGCCATTGGAGTGAAAATGTAAGTGTAGTGGTGTTTGTAGCAAAACGTAGGAGATCCGGCAGTGAAGGACGCTGCCAGCGTCACAGGACGCTGCCAGCGTCGAATGCAGTTTTCAGGTCTTCTTAGCACGAGTTCATCAAACTCAACCCAAACACTCATACATTATTTTTCACGAAAAAACCCCAAAAACAACCCCCAATCCTTCAAAACTTCACCTTTCGCCCCCAAATCTTCACAAACCTTCATCAAAATCAATCAAATTCTTCATCCTAACCTTCATTCTACCTTCAAACACCTCAAAATCAACCTAAATCACACACAATCTCAGAAAAATCCCTCTTTGAAAACCTAGAAAACTCTTCCTCAAATTCGAATTTAAGGAGCTTTAGTGGGTTTTTAAAGGGTTTTTGACGGATTCCTTGCTTATTCTAGTCATCAAGGAGCTTAAGTTTTGTGAAATCGGGAAGTTATAACATCATACTTAACTTTTTCCATTATTCTTTGGTTTTTGCTCAAAAATTAGGCTTGAATTAGTCTTAGTTTGAGTTTTTCCCTTGCCCTTGTTGATTGTGTAGCTAGGATTGTTAAAAATTTTCTGAGTAAGGTATAAGAATTCAACAAACACTAAGCTTTTGAGGTGTTGATATTGTTGCACACCAAGTGTTTGTTGAATTGCTTGTTTGAGTGAAAAACTTCTTTGAGTGTTTGCTTGTTGTTGTGTTGTATTGTATTGTTGAAAGTTTTGCAGAAAATGGCTCCTAAGATCTCCAAGTTGTTTGGGTAGGGAAAGAATAAGAGGGCCGCAATGAGTGAGCCCGACACCGATGTTGAAGCGGTGTTCATGGGTTATGAGAGGTTGAGTGCTCAACATAAAAAAATCTGGGACAAAATTACCGCACCCCGACAACAACCCCTCATAACCACGAAATTCTTTTCCCCAAGCACCCTCCATGCCTTGGGCATGTTCGACTTAACAAGGGATATGCTAGGTAAAGTAGGGCTAGAAGCTTATCTCGAACCGGACTCTTGGGATCACACCTATAAGAGTTTCGCGTACGGGTTTCTAGCTACCTTGTCCGAGTTGGACGTTCCCGAGGGTAATGAAAGAGCCTACCGCTTCCGTGTCAACCAAACTTGGCACAACGCCCCAATCTCCGAAATTCGCCAAATCCTAAAAATCTCAAAAACCCCCGAAGAAATCAAATTCCCCAAAGGGAAAATGCACATCATGTGGAGCAATATTACGAATTGTAACACCGCATCTAAGGATGCCAAACTCTCCACTATCACCCACCCCGTGCTTCGACTCATCACCCGGTTCCTTACCACCATTTGTAACTCCGCGGGAGAGCCCGCTAAAGTACCGGAGACCATCCGGTTGTGTTTATGGACTATGCTCCCGGAAGTGGTGGGGGTACCGGATTGGGCGGACTTGTTTATGAGAGCTTGCATTAAGCACCGCCAAAAATCTACTAAAGCAAGTATCCACCTTGGGGGGGTGATTACCTTTTTGGTGCGACACTATGAGGGGGGAATTGATGAGGAGCAAGAGGTCAACTCTTGTAAGGGTTTGACTAGGTACAACCACTTTGGGCTAGAGGAGGTACACATGTTCAAAATTAGCAAAGTGGAACCTTTGAGAGGATTTTGGTTGGGGAGTGATGGCCTTAGCTATATGAAGATGCCTCGACCTTCAAACAACCCTTTACCTAGGGGGCCAAAATCGGAGGATTTCTATTGCCCAAGGGAAGAGAGTTAGGGGGAGAGTAGTAGTGAGGCGGAGGTAGAGGAAGTGCCATTGCGGCAACGAAGGAGGCCGAGGAGAGAGCAAGGTGAGGGAAGTGAGCGAGTTAGCGAGGAGAGGGAGATCCTCGCAATTGAGCAAGGACCTTTCCAAAACCCACCTTTTCAACAACAACAACAACCACCACCACCATACCATTCCCAATCATCTTACCAAAGCCACCAAGACACCGACACCCCAATGTTTGACGCTGAGACTCGTTCTAGCATCCCAATGGAGCCATGGCAACAACAAATGGCATCCTACTTTGCTAGCACCAACGATGTCTTAAAGCACATAAGTGGAAGGGTGGACGATTCTTACAATTGGAAACAAAGACAAGGAGGTAGGCTAGAGTCCTTAGATGATTGGCATAATGTAGTGGAGGCAAGGGAGAGGTTGACAGAGGAGGCCGAGAGGGCTCAACAAGAAGAGTGGAGGGGGATGGTGGCACGGCAAGAGGAAGACCACCTTTGGAGGGAGCAACAAGACCAAAGGTGGCAAGAGCAAAATGAAATGTGGGCGGCACAAAATTCTTGGAGGGAGCAAGCCACAAACCATTTCGAAGCTCAAAATGAGCGCCACCACACTTATCTTCAAGATTCATATGAAGATCCGGTGTCACAAGAAGATGTTTATGGTTTGGCTAGCTCACTTTTCGGCATGTCCATCCACCAAAACCCGGGCTACCCCACTCCTTTTACACAAGAGGCCCTTGATGAAGGTCTAGAAAGAAGAAGAAGGGTTAGAGAAGAAAGAGAGAGGAGGAGAAACCGAGGAGGTGCATCGGGTTCTTCTCATTTCAACAATTGATGAAGCACCCCGACCTTTTCCTCTACAATGAGGACATTGTATGATCTAAGTGTGGGGGAGAGGATTGTATATAGTTATTTTGTTTTGATGCATTGTATTTTGTTTTGAGGAAAAAAAAGAAAAAAAAAAGAAAGAAAAAAAAAAGAGAAAAAAAAAAAGAAAAAAAATGAAAATCCCGGCTAGGTGAAAACCCACAAGGGTGGGCACCTAGGCAAAAATTGGGAAGGTGGTCGAGGACAGAATGAAAACCCGAAAGGGCATTCCGGGCAAAATGAAAAATCGAGTTGCGAGCCACCAATGTGAGGAATGGAAAAGCTAAGGTGAAAACCCGAAAGGGCACCTTAGGCAAAATGAGGGATTTTCAAGAAAAAAATGGAAAAAGAAAAAGAAAAAAAAAATTGAGCAAAATACTTCCGATGATGAGGATTTATGGAGGGAAAAGAAGGGAGAAATAAGGAGGAATTTGGAAGGAGGTTAGCTTAGGATTTCTTTTTATTTTTCTTTGAGTCACAAATTTGGTTCCAAATTGGTGGATTTCTCTTGTGGGTTGCTTGGTTGTGCGAATTGTGTAGTTTGGGGCCAACCAAGTAACCATGCTATACACTAGTGGAGTAATAAGGGGGTGATATAAGAAGTGGAGTTGCATAGAGTTTGGTGATGAGGATCATCTCGCTATGCCTTGGGATAAGGCAAAGATGATCATACTACAATCTTGGGAGCTATAAGAAGGGAGGAGTTGAGGTGAGATGAGTCGGAGTTGGTGGTGTGTCGAGTCTTGTATAGAGGGAGTTATAAGTAGGAAGTGGTAAGGGAAGAGTGTGTTAAAACAACTTTGAGTCATTTTCTTTTAATAGGTGGTTGTGTTTTGAGGGAGTTATAAGAAGGTAGTGGTGAGGGAAGAGAGGTCATTACCCTCACATGCTATGTTTGGACTCGTGTTTGTCTTGCTAATCTCGAGTTTTACTCGGGATGAGTAAAAGTCCAAGTGTGGGGGTATTTGACAACACCAAAATGTGTTGTGTCTAGTAGTATTTATTAGGGTCGTTTGTTATACTTTTTACGGGTCGTGAGCATCGTTTTATGCTAACCTTAGTCCTTGTAATTATGTTGTTATTTAGCATTTTTAGTCAACTTTTAGAGTCAAAACCCGGAAGTCAACAAAAGTCAAAGTCAAACCCGTGTCCCGAGACCCAAAAACCCGACAATTGGAGTGGGCTACAAACAAATCATCAAGGTAAGTAGACCAAGTCCAAAGGGTCAATGGAAGTCAAGGCGGGACTAAAATCCAAAGGGTCAAAGAAAGTCAAGGCGCTCAACCAAGGGGAAAAACTGGCAGCATGAAACGCTGCCAGCGCCAGGGAACGCTGCCAGCGTCCTGGTCTCAGGCAAGCGTTCCTTCATTCTCCGTCTTGTCATTTTGAGGCCCATTTCTCATGGCCCTAGGTTTCCGGACCAAGGGTATATAAGAATCAAATTGTAGAGAGAGAAGCACACAACATTTGATACAACATTCCATAACACAATACATTAGAATGCTCTCAAGTTTTGTTCTTCATTTTTGGCTTTGTAATTTGGTTGAACTTTGATATGGGTTGTAATATTTGGATTATGGGTAGCTAATTTTCCATTGCTTAGTGTAATTGGAACAAGTTCTCTCCTTTTACCATTGTAAGACCTTTTGAACCTCTTCTTCTCTATTTAATTCCATTTTCTTATGTTTAAATTCCATTGTTGAATGAATTGTTGTTGAGACTAACCATCTTAGCAAGTGTTTGTTTAATTATTGCTTTGTCTAGATAAATTTGGTTAATTTGTCTAGATTTTGTTGAAGTAACCTTGAAAGATTGTAAATTTGGTTTAAAGTTGGAATCTTTTGAGTGGAATTTGGTTTATTGTGAAAACCCTCGCGAATGCGGAATAATAAATCAAACAAGCATGTGAATTATAATGCGGAAATAGGTAGTTTTTTAAAAACTTTTATACATGCAAGTTAAATATGACGAGGAGTGTCAAAATATTACAAACTAAATACGGAATTTACAATAAAGAGACGGGGTCTCTTAAAATGTTAGCAAAGAACAAGTGTTTAACCAAAACTAGCTACTATCGTCTAGAGGTGAACTTCCAAGGACAACGCCCGCTAGCTCACACCCGAACCCCAAAATGTCATATCCAAAAATTCATCCATAGCATGCAACCTGTTCATCCATGAAAAACATGAATGCCACAGTCAGTGGGGAGTAACTCCGGGTTCTCCCAGCCATATCACATCAAACGTACATATAAGGAAATACGAAAGTAAAGTCATGCATATATATATATCCATGTGAGTTACGATAAAAATAGATAGGCAATACGAGATATAATGATAAGATCATGTGGAAATCAAATCCGTAACCATCATGTTATTCAACGATTCGGGAAAGACACTCTTAGGCAATCGAATACGCTCACTAGGGCTTAAATCTCACCGTTAGCGGTATAAGATTGATAAGATTGAGACTCGACAGACAAACCAGTCAAGTCATGCGGTGATCACAATAAATCCAACATATTATCAT
>JAIUZE010034653.1:0-12011 GCA_022085475.1 Heliosperma pusillum | reverse complement strand
ATAGCTTTTGTGTCACGGCCTGGGGGGCTTATCTCCAAGTCGGGGCATGGCTGCCTAGTTCCACTTTGGAAAGGAGCCAGCTTAAGTACTAGCCATCTCTGCTTAGGGGGTCGCCTAGTAGAGTTTCTCATTGACGGTTATGTCATGGGACGGGGAACGGAATAGCTGTTGTCGCTAGGTCTGATCAGTCTAGGACTAGGATGTTTTTCCTACCTTGTGGTATAGCCTCGAGTTACAGAAGTCGACTATTGACTGTGCTAAGAACTTATGCCTGTTTGTAGAAGTATTTGTCTTTCATGTTTGTATGATTTTATGAGTTTTAGAAGGTGAGATGCAAGCCGGCTAAGATTGATAGAGTTTGGATTACCGATTGTTAACTGATTCACATGATTACGTGTTTATTAGGGTTTGAGTGTATCATGGCCATGTTACAGGGTAACCTCTGAGCTAGCATACCAGCTTCCCTACCTCTTGTTATATTTTATTATCGGTTTCACATGATAGCTTTCATATGATAGGTTATATGTTATTTAATTGTTTCATAACATGAAAAGCATATCATATATGTTAAGGTTTTGTATTTTCCATATACATTGCTTTTATGTTATTCATGTTTTATTAAACTCGACATTTCGTGGCTGGGAGAACTCGGAGTTACTCCCCACTGACTGTGGCTTCCGTGTTTATATTTAATGCGGTTGGCAGGTTTGTGATGCATACATTGGGTACATTGACGAGCTAGCGAGCGAAGTATTTACCTTGGACCTATATTCGGTTCTTAGAATGTATATTATTATATACTTTTCAATTTCGATTTATACGGGAGATATGTCTCCACGTCTATATATTTCTTTTGTATAATATTATTTCCGTTTTGTAATGACCCTTTTTATTTATGACACCTTCGTTATGTATTATTATCTTTTATGTATTTAAATACTTTTTTTTCTTTCCGCAAATTTGAGGGTGTCACAAAGTTGTGCATATAGCCACACTATTGCGGAGGACTCCTACTCCCACAATATCTCCCACTTGTCTCGACACGTTGTGTGCTACCAATTCTCTTGTCACTTTTGCGTCACATCCTCCCACTCATCGCAAGGTGTCTTTCAGGTCGCACTTGCGATTGGAAAAATAAATTGAGTGGTTTTCTCGATCTGGAGAGTAACCGTCTGACCGGAAAATCTACCATAGATCTCTTCCGAGCGTGGCCACGCATTTCCAGTCACTACTCCTCGAGTGGCCCGAAGATGTTAATACCCAACGTGGGTGGACAATTCCTGTTGACCCAACTTACACTGTATAATGCCAATCACCATGACCCAGTAGATGCCCATCGGCCTCCTTTCACGGCACGACCTAGGACAAAAACCAAAGTCAATCGGAAAATACACCGACTCAGGTAAATGGTCGCCAGTCTAAAGAATCGACGCATAGGAATATAATAGAAATCCCCGCCACGACCAGGCTTCAACAATTTTGATAAGGGACTCTATCATGGTCACTGTCCGACAGAGTGTCTCTACAGTCTGTCTATGTAAACGATCAGTCATCTCCATGACCCCATGGTGCTGAACCAACCATCGATCGACTTACAATCTAGTCATTTCGAGACGTCACCTTATGCAAATGACTAGGGACGATTACTAAGTTCATCATGTTCACTTGAATTGAGTTCAACCTTAATTATAACCAATTCGGACAAAACAAAGTAATAAAATTTAGTCAATACTAAATAAAAGAGCTCATATAAAACTCGAACAATGAATGCAATTATCATATATGTAAACATTGATACAACATTTAATTATTACATATCACATAATCTAGAGGAATTCAGGAACTCGTCTTAATCCCATCGAGACGACATGACTGTCATGTTTAGCCTTTGTAAGAGGCTTGGTTAGAGGCTCAGCGATGTTATCGTCTGTCCCAACCTTACATACATCTATTTCCTTCCTCTCCACGTAATCTCTAATTACATGGTATTTCCTAAGTACATGTCTAGACTTGTTACTAGACTTGGGCTCCTTTGCTTGAAAGATAGCCCCACTGTTATCACAATACATCGTGATGGGATCTGTGGCAGTAGGGACTACTCCTAGTCCTTCCAAGAACTGCCGAATCCACACAGCTTCCTTTGCAGCCTCTGATGCCGCGAGGTACTCAGCTTCTGTTGTAGAATCCGCAGTCACGCTTTGCTTGAAGCTCTTCCAGCAAACGGCTCCTCCATTCAACATAAAGACATAGCCGGATTGGGATTTTAAATCATCCCTATCAGTTTGGAAACTAGCGTCCGTGTAACCCTTTACACGCAACTCAGTCTCTCCTCCAAACACCAAGAACGAATCTTTAGTCCTTCGTAAGTACTTAAGGATGTTCTTTACGGCTATCCAGTGACTCTCACCTGGATTGGCTTGATAACGACTCGTCATGCTCAAAGCATAGGCGACGTCAGGGCGAGTGCACATCATAGCATACATGATTGACCCAACTGCTGAAGCATAAGGGATCAACTTCATGCGTTCAATCTCCTCGGTGACGGTAGGACTCTGGGATTTACTCAGAGTGATACCATGACCTATTGGAAGAAAGCCTCTCTTAGAGTCTTTCATTTTGAACCGATCAAGAATCTTATCTATATAAGCTTCTTGACTTAATGCTAGTATCCTCTTGGATCTATCTCTATAGATCCGGATACCCAAAATGCGTTGTGCCTCTCCCAAATCCTTCATCTGGAAATGTTTCCCAAGCCACTCCTTGGTAGAAGTAAGCATTGGTATGTCATTCCCAATGAGAAGTATGTCATCCACATACAAGATAAGGAAAGTAACTTTGCTCCCACTAAACTTCATGTATAAACATGGTTCCTCGACACTTCGAGTGAATCCATTTTGTTTAATTACATGATCGAAGCGATGATTCCAACTCCTTGATGCTTGCTTAAGACCATAAATGGATCTCTTAAGTTTGCATACCTTCTTAGGGTTGGATTTATCCTCAAAACCTTCAGGTTGTGTCATGTACACTTCCTCTTCTAGAATCCCATTCAAGAAGGCGGTTTTGACATCCATTTGCCAAATTTCATAGTTATAAAATGCGGCAACCGCTAAGAGAATCCTAATGGATCGAAGCATAGCGACTGGGGCAAAAGTTTCGTCATAGTGTAAACCATGAACTTGAGTGAAGCCTTTTGCCACCAATCTAGCTTTGTAGATATCATTATGTCCATCTATGCCATTCTTGATCTTGTAGATCCACTTGCACTGAAGAGGTCGCACCTTCTCAGGTAAGTCTACCAAGTCCCATACTTGATTTTCGTACATAGAATCCATTTCGGATTGCATGGCCTCTAGCCAATGCTTGGAGTCGGGACTAGAAACGGCCGACTTGTAGGTTGTGGGTTCATCACTTTCAAAAAGTAATAAATCACCATCTCCCTCGATACATCCGAGGTAACGATCAGGTTGAGAACTAATTCTACCTGACCTTCTAGGGACAATAACCGTTTCAGACGAGGAGGGAACGTTTTCCTCCACTTCATTTTCGGTTTGTGGCTCTCGAACTTCGTCAAGTTCGAATTTTCTCCCACTCTGCCTTTTAGAAACGAAATCGCTTTCTAGAAAGACAGCATCACGAGACACAAACACTTTGTCCTCATGACGGTTGTAGAAGTAATATCCACGAGTCTCCTTAGGATATCCTACAAAATAACATTTGTCGGATCTGGGTGCGAGCTTGTCATTAGACTTCTCATGAACAAACGCCTCGCAACCCCAAATTTTCATAAACGACAAATAAGGAACCTTTCCTTTCCATATCTCATATGGAGTTTTATTGGCTGCTTTAGTCGGGCTACGATTTAGTGAAAATATTGCGGTTAAGATGGCAAATCCCCAAAACGAGTCAGGAAGCTCTGTAAGGCTCATCATCGACCGAACCATATCTAATAAAGTTCGGTTTCTCCTTTCAGACACACCATTTAATTGAGGTGTTCCAGGAGGAGTCCATTGTGATACTATACCACAATCTTTTAGGTGTGAATCAAATTCATAATTTAGATATTCACCACCACGATCGGATCGTAGGGTTTTTATCTTCTTATTCAATTGGTTTTCCACTTCATGTTGAAACTCTTTGAACTTTTCAAAGGCTTCACTCTTATGCCTCATTAAGTAGACGTATCCATATCTACTTAAATCGTCGGTAAAAGTAATGAAGTACTTGTAACCACCTCTAGCTTGGTGAGTCATTGGGCCACATACGTCGGTATGTACAAGGCCTAATACTTCACTTGCTCGTGTCCCTTTTCCCGTAAAAGGAGCACGAGTCATCTTGCCCAAAAGACAAGATTCGCATTCACCATAAGATTCATAATCAAATGGTTTGAGAAGTTTCGTTGAAACAAGTCTCTTTATGCGTCGTTCGTTTATATGACCTAAACGACAATGCCAAAGGTATGATTGATTAGGTTCACCTAATTTGAGCTTCTTGCTTTCGATATGATATATTTCATTAACATTATCAAGAACATAAATGCCTCCAATAGAGATGGCTTTACCATAAAACACATCATTAAAAGAAAACGAACAACTATTGTTCTTGATTACAAAAGAGAAACCCTCCGCATCAAGTACGGAAATGGAGATAATGTTCTTAGTCAAGGAGGGTACAAAATAACAATTATTTAAATACAACTCAAGACCACTAGCTAGGGTTAATACATAAGTTCCTATGGAGACGGCGGCAACTCTTGCTCCATTCCCCATTCGTAGGTCCACATCACCCTTGGCTAGTGCTCGCACGTCCTTCAGCCCCTGCAAGTGATTACAAAGGTGAGAACCACATCCAGTATCAAATACCCAAGTGGAAGTGCAAGCATAGTTAATATCTATCATATAGAGAGAAGAGAGGATTATACCTGACGGTGTCACACATCCGTCCTTCTTATCCTTCAAATACTTGGGACAATTGCGTTTCCAATGTCCCTTGCCTTTACAATAAAAGCATT
Organism: Heliosperma pusillum; assembly: GCA_022085475.1. NCBI lineage: Eukaryota > Viridiplantae > Streptophyta > Magnoliopsida > Caryophyllales > Caryophyllaceae > Heliosperma > Heliosperma pusillum. The sequence continues at coordinate 7,000 of JAIUZE010034653.1, read as the reverse complement.
CGGCTTCGGCGTGCTTTTTACCCTTAGCCTTGGCATTGCTATACATAATAGCTTTGCCCTTTCCTTTTCCTTGCTTCTTAAATTGGGCCTTGGCTTTTCCCTTCCCCTTTTGAACCCCTAGCTTCAAGTTCTTCAATCTCATTGTAAGAACATCCTTTTGCTCACTCCCACTTGCTTCCATATCCCTTTCGACTTGGGTAAGGAGAGCATGGAGCTCGTGAAAGCTCTTATCCATGCCATGCATGTTATAGTTTGCCCTAGCTTGGGCAAACTTGGGAGGAAGTGAGTGAAGGATGCGGCCAACCGCTAGCTTCTTAGGAATTTTGACCCCTAGACGATCTAGAGTGTCAACATGTTCCACCATCTTAAGCACATGTGGGCCAACCTTTTGGCCCTTTTCTAGCTTGGCTTCAAAAAAGCCGAGTCATAGCATTGTATTGGCGAATCTCGGGTGATTGAGAAAAGGCCAACGTCACCCTAGAGAATATCTCATATGCTCCAAGGGTGATGTATTGTTGCTTAAGGCTTGAGGACATCGACCAAATCAAGACCATCTTGACGTCGTTTGCTACCTTAAGGTATTCCTCATAGGCGGCTTTGGCCGCATTAGTGGCTCTTGGGCCGGGTTCATTTGGAGGTGCCTCGGTCAAGTAGCGCAAAACGTTATCCGATAACGCCGCACTCTTGATCGTTTGCTCCCACTCGACGAAATTAGTTCCATCGTCTTTTAAGATGCATTTGTCCATAACGGACCTTAGCCATGAGTCTTTTCCTAGTTGAACGGTGTTGTTATTGTTTGCCATTGCGAATTATGAATAACTACAACAAAATTAGGAAATATTAACATTCATTGTTTTAATCAATTTTACTTGTATAACCAATTTAAACAAGTCACTCATATAATGACCCCTCACGAAATTATATAAGCGATTCCGAGACCCGCATTTTAGACAAAAGAACATGTTATGCAACTTTTATGTAAAAGACGGTAAGTCAACTTTTGACTAATTCTACTCCTAGAACTCTCGGTCGACGGATTTCAACTAAACCCATCTCCTAGTCCCAAGATAACGCTTATCTTGTTGAGTCCAACCCAATTTAGGCGTGTGATCGTATCACCCTACTTACCCGAGGTAAAAAGGTCCACGTTGTGGTTGTCCTAATGAACACGGGGTTCATAGGTGCTTCAATTGGTAAGGCTAAATCTCAATTCCTTTTTAAGTTATGTGAGAGGTCTTGCCAATTTTAGTTATTAATTCCCTATAAGTGAACTAAGTCGGTGAATTTTGAATAACGTTGAATTGACAATCGATAAATAAAATGCATGTTGGTGATTTTGGCATGTGCGGAAAAATAAAGCAAGCAATCAAATTAAATCCTAGTATGGCCACCTAGCTAATCTAATTAACTAGATGATTACAAATCGGAAACCAACTCCTTGGTCCCTTGCCTCTTCATGGAACGCCTTCCAATATGGCACCGTCTTTTGGAACACCGACTTTGGGAATCACCGTCTTCACAATAAATAATTACAAAAATACAAATGAATACATAGCAAATTCCTATTATACATTTGATCTATAAAATGAAATTATTAATTATTACAAAACGGCGATACGAAATCGCAATAAATTACAACCAAATCGGTATTCCCTTACATTACGGGTAATACCGATTAAAAATAATCTAGGCCATACTAGGTACAACTTGCAATAAAATAAATAAATGACATTCATTCATTCAACAACATAAATAAAAATGCTGTAAAATCATGCCAAAATCACCCTCAACACTTGTCATGTTCATTCTAGCTCGGTTTTTACGAATTTTATCGATTTTATCTACTAAAAATCAATAATCAACACTTAAATCGTATTTAAGCTCAAACTAATTATCTAAACTGATTTAGAACTCAAAATTAGTCCCCACTAATTTCACTTGTATTTAATTAGTTTGAATTGATCGCATTTGCTATTTAAAGAGGTTTAATCATAACTTTTATGAATTAAACCCAAAATAAAATGAAAAATCATTAAAATTGAAACAAAAATATTTGTACATACTGGAACACTTCCAGGAACCTCAAGAACAAAAAACATTTGCCCAAAAAATTTGAAATGATTTTATGAACAAATAGCTTTATAAGAATCGGTTTTTATCAAATAAAAACCACCAAAAATAGTAAAATGATGAAACAAATTTTCAAATTTTACCAGGATGATATAAATAATATTATAAAATGTACAAAACATTATCAACTCCAGAAAGTCACGTTTCAATTTTAAGAACAAAATAACTCCTTTGAGATGCACCCAAGAGAGAACCCAAACTAATCACTTAGTTTTTGACTAGAAAACACAAGTGAAAAGATGAACTAATATTAGATTTTATTACTACTCTAGTAATAGGAAATATTAGTGTTTGAGAGGTTTTAGAGAGATGAGGATTTTAGTGAGATGTACATGCAAAATAAGAATGAACAAGTGAGCAAAATGAACAACAAAATTGTCCATTTAAAGGACACATGGTCCGGCCATCCAAGCCTAAGTGGCTTCTTAATTTGCTTAAAATAATCTCATGCAATTACTTTGAGTGTAGTAGTGAATAAGATCATGATCATGTGTCATAAACATGACATGATCACATGTTGTAGTGTAATACAAGAAACAACAATCATCATGTTATACACTACCATATTTTCGGCACCCACTAGTGTCATGTGGTCCATTTTGATTTTTGATATTTGTCCCACAAATACTTATAATCATATGTTTAATTATCTTGTATAATTAAGGGTTAATTTGATCATATAACAATTATATGACTCAAATTAATAAATAATATACACTTAACTTTTAAGTGATATTTTATCATTATATCAATATATAATGGGTCCCACAATGCCTAGTTAGTTTATTTTACAACTCCTTGTAAATATAATTAACTAATCACCTCTACCTCAAAGTATGTATAACCTCAACTAATTTAATGAGTTAACTATTAATCATTAAATTAAATCTTATTTAATCGTATTAAAATAAGACGTAAAATTTATTCAGTCAATTATCGTATAATTGACTAATAAACTTATCCGGAATGAGTTCGTAACTCAATTTCCAATAATTAACTCTCGTAACTAAACATATATCAAATATATATATAAAGTACTAATTAATATGTATCGTATACAAATAATTATATTTCTGTTTGGGTCTCATCCTATAGGTGTGACCGAAAGGGGTCAGTTGATTACCGCCGTCATACGACAATAACGTCTAACTCTAGTCAGCTGACCGTTATCGATTTACGTTAATCAACTGACGTGGAGTATCAAAATACTAGTATCACCCACTAATATTCCAAAATGAGATTTATAATATAATGCACTATTTGCAGGACACTTGCTCCAACACCAATGTCCCACGACGCTGCCAGCGTCTGTGGGTGCTGCCAGCGTCCTGGCCTGGGACACGTGTTTCTTCATTTTCCGTCTTGTTATTTTGAGGCCCATTTCTCGAAGGCCCTAGGTTTCTGAATCAAGGGTATAAAAGAACCAGATTTTTGAGAGAGAAGACATGCATAACATTCCACAACAAAAGCACAAAACACATTGGAATTCTCTCATTTTTGGTTCTTCATTTTGGCATATAACTTTAAGTTGAACTTCATTATTTGGGTTGTAATTCTTGATTATGGGTAGCTAATCTTCTATTTCTTAGTGTAATTGGAACAAGTTTTCCTCTTTTAGCATTGTAAGACTCTTTGAACCTCTTCTTCTTTAGTTAATACCATTTTCTCATGTTTATTTTCCATTGTTGAATGAATTATTGTTTAGACTAACCATCTTAGAAAATTGTTTGTTTAATTAATGCTTTGTCTAGTTAATTTTGGTTAATTTGTCTTGATATTGTTGAAGCAACCTTCAAAAGATTGCAACTTTGGTTTAAAGTTGGAATCTTTTGAGTGGAATTTGGTTTATTGTGTGGTTAGAACATGGTTTAGTGTTTTATTACATGATTCTAGCTTGTTTCTTTGGTTTTGTTCATAAAGCTTGCATCTTTGATTTGGGCACATGTTTTAGTGGGTGTAAATTGGGTTGTAAAGGGTCATCCTTGGCTGAGTTAATCCTTTTTGATTATTTTTTTAGAAACTTGTATTAGATAACTAGAGAAGAAAGGAAAGAAAGAGTTTTTACTTTGCTAATTGTTGGGAACTTGAGAAAATTACACTAAGTTAGTTTCTTTATATTTGAATATTTGAGTCTTAAGTACTTGTTGGTTATTTTAGACTTGTTATTAAATTTCTCAAATCAAACTTTCTCCATATGTGTTATCCTACATGTTTTTGTGATTGTTAATATCATAGTTTGTAATTAATTTAAGTTTTTGTCTTAATTAGTAGTCTTAATTAGTGATTAGAGTAATAAGTTAGTAATTAGTTTTGTTAATTGGTTTTTAGCAAGAGTCTAGATTAGTTAATTTAGTTAATCCCGCCTTCTCTTGGGTTCGACCCTGTTCTTACCATTTACTACCTTTATTTAAGATAGTTTGTGTTTGTTTAGTAGATATAAATTGTTATTTGATCATAGCTAATTAGTGGAATTAACGACACGTGAAATAAGCTCGTCTAATTTGGCGCCGTTGCCGAGGAAGGCAATATTGCTAAAAATTAAATTGAAACTCTTGTTAGTGTCATAACTTGTTTAGATTGTTTTTCAAATTTTTTTTTAGCTCATTAGTTACTTTGTGTGATATGCTCTTGGGTTGCTATTCTTGTTTCCTTAGCCAACCTTATTGAAGTTACTAATTTGTGTTGTTGAGTTGTTTTATAAGTTTATGCCTAGGTCACAAGAGGGAATTGGTGACCAAGATATTGATCCATCTTAAAGTAGCATATCAAATTGGTTATTTTCAAATCCCCTTTATAGGAGACCTTTTTGGAGGGAACCTAGTGAAGAAGAAGTGGAAAATAATATTTTTCAAGAACAACCGGAAGAATAGTTTGAGTCACCACCTAGGATACCATCTCCATTGAACGTCCTTTACCCAACTAATATGGCGGAGGATAATAGGACAATCGGTGAGATTCGGGCAAGGAATTATGAGGAGCAACCCCTTTGTATTGCATATCCTCCCATGGGGGATGTGAACTTTGAGCTCAAAGGTTTCTTCGTCCACAACTTACCTAAATTCCATGATATGGCGGGGAACGACCCTAATAGACACTTGGCCGAGTTTCATATGATTTGCCAAGGTGCTATTCCCCAAGGGGTGACCAAGGATCAATTCAAGTTAAGGGCATTCCATTTTTCTCTTCAAGATGCCGCGAAAGAATGGCTCTTTTGCCTCCCGGCTCACTCCGTTACCACGTGGGTGGGCTTGAAGAAAAAGTTTCTTGAAAAGTATTATCCGGATTCAAGACACTATCACTCTAAGAAACTTATCACTACTATTGAACAAGAAATGGGAGAGACCCTTTATGATTATTAGGAGCGTCTCAAGAGTCTTGTGGCAATATGCCCATACCATGGCATGTCGGGAGATGATTTGTTAACGGCTTTCAATGAGGGGTTGTGCCAAAATGACCAAAGAATGATCATTGCCGCCACCGGAGGTGGAATTGACACCCTTAATGTGGCCGAGGCCAACAATATTATCGAAAAATTGGCAATGAACACAAGAAAGAGTGAAAGGGGAGGGGGCTCTAGGAATGTATCCTCCATGGAAAATCCTTATGCATCTCAAAACTACATGATCATGCAAGAAATGGATGAACTTAAAAGTATGATGTCAAAATTCGTTGTTAACAAAGGTAACTCATTCTCTCAACACCCCGAACCAATTGAATGCTTATATTGTGGGGGTAACCATGCCACCAACACATGCTACATCATGATTGAACAAGGAGAAACTATGGAAAGTGTTAATGCTATGGGGTATGGGAATTACAATTTAAGGAACCCAAGTGGAGGGGGAGTGTACAACCAAGCGGGGAACTGCTACCTTTTGGGATGGGGAGGGGATAAGTCGAAAAGCTTTGAAAACGGTCACTTCAATCATTTGAGGGCCCAAAATCCCACCCAAAACCGGAACTCCAATTTCCAACAAAACCCACAAAGAATTTACAACAATCAAAGGCCCAACAACTCAAATTTCCCAAGCAACTCTCAATCTCAAAACAATGCTCAAAGACAATTGAACCAAGGCCCCATTCAAGGAAATTCTTCTTCTCAAGGAAACTTGAGTGATATTTTGCAAACACTCCTTGCAAATCAAGAGAAAGATAGGGAGGATGCAAGAAGAGATAGAGAAGAGGCAAGGAAGGATAGAGAGGCAAACAACCTTAGGGTAAGCAACTTGGAAACCCAACTATCCCAAATAGCCTCCAATATGTCAAAATCTCAAGCCTCAAGCTCGACAAGATTCCCATCTCAAACCATCCCACCATATAGGGAGAATGCTAGTGCTGTGACCTTAAGGGGAGGCAAGGAGTTGGAGGTACACCCACTTGGAAAAGACAAGGAAAAGATGAAGAACCTTGAGATGGAGACCTTGGAAATTGAAGACCAAGGAGAGTTAGTAATTGGTCATGGAGAGCTATCAAAGAATGGGGAAGGGACATCCACAAGCAAGGACCCCAAGGGAGACACTTCAAAGATGGGTAAAGACATTATTGATGATGATGTGGTAGAGGAATACATATACCGGAAGTCCCATTTCCTAGTGCTTTGATAAGCACAAGGAAGTATGACAAGGAGACCGACTTGTATGAAACTTTCCGGAAGTGTGAGGTAAACATTCCTCTTCTTAATTTGTTAAATAGTGTCACTAGGTATGCAAAGTTATTGAAAGAACTTTTTACACCTAAGAGAAATCCTAAGAAAGGAACCCATAGGGTTAGGGTGAGTGAGCATGTTTCGACAATTTTCAAGCAAAAATTACCAAAGAAATGTGGAGACCCAGGCATGTTCACCATCCCTTGCACCATTGGAGGGCAAAGT
>JAIUZE010034651.1:0-20303 GCA_022085475.1 Heliosperma pusillum | reverse complement strand
AGTAAGGATATATAGAGTATTTAGCGATTACTCACCTGAGTTATAAGCATAGTGTTGATATACGAGTGGGTGGTAATTTGTAATCCGTAGAAAGGTACTAAAAAATTATTACTCGAGAAAGTGGACGTAGCTTTCAACGTGTGAAACTGAACCACTTAAAAAATCGTGTGCCTCTCTCTTATCTCTTTACTTTTCGTTATTTCGTTTTTCGCGCTTACTTTGATTAATTAATTAGTTGATTTTAATTCATAAGATCAAATAATTAATTACATATCATATAAATCGAAAAAGTGGGGTTAGTTTTTAATACTCAATTCACCCCCCCCTCTTTCGTATTCGATCAATAGACTCTACACTCATCTTTCACCCCATGATCTTTGATAGTCAACCTAGATAAGTGGTCGGCAACAACATTTTCCGCTCCCGCTTTGTCCCTAATCTCCAAGTCGAACTCTTGAAGTAATAGGACCCACCTCAAGAGTCTTTGTTTTGCATCTTTCTTCACCAACAATTGTCTCAAGGCGGTGTGATCCGAGTAAACCACTACCTTAGAACCAACAAAGTATTGCCGAAATTTCTCCACGGCATGCACAATGGCCAACATTTCTTTCTCAGTTGTCGAGTAATTAACTTGAGTTTGATCTAGAGTCTTGCTTGTGTAGTAGATGACATGATGCCTCTTGTCCACAACTTTCCCAAGTACCGCCCCAACCGCATAATCAGAGGCGTCAGACATTACTTCAAAGGGAAGGCTCCAATCCGGTGAACGGATTATGGGAGCCGTCACAAGGGCCTCTTTCAACCTACAAAAAGCACTCAAGCATGAATCATCAAATACAAACAGAGTGTCCTTAAGAAGAAGAGAAGTCAAAGGCTTGGCAATTTTGGAGAAATCTTTGATGAAACGTCGGTAGAAGCCCGCATGGCCTAGAAAGCTCCTCACTCCCTTCACATTTGTAGGGGGTGACAAGTTTTCTATCACCGAAACTGTAACAACCCGAAAAATACCCTATTTTTCTAGTAAAAATATTTTACGGATCCTTTTCAGCAAACTTAAATTTTAAAATAGAATTTATTGTTTCGAGTCGTATTTGGAAATTCCGAGTTCGTATTTGGAATTTCTGGGAGATTCCATGAGAATCCCGTTTTTAAGTCATCTTTGACTTTTCTTGACTTTTAAGTCGCCTTTGACTTTTCTTGACTTTTTAAGTCGTCATTGACTTTTCTTGACTTTTAAGTCGTCATTTACTTTTCTTGATTTAAGTCATCTTTGACTTTTCTTGACTTTTAAGTCAACTTTGACTTTCGTTGACTTTTTCCCGACTCGCCTTGTAATTTGAAGACCGAAATTTTATTTAAAAAAATAATATTTTTAATTTATTTTTATTAAGATTTATTGGGATTTATGAAAATTTAATATAATTATTTTGAATTTATTTGGAATTAAAGAATAACTTGTACGGTTTTAACCCGAACGTCATTTAACTATTCCCGAGTCATCGTAAATCCCGAAACAAACCCGAAACCCGACTTTGGCATGAGTCACACGCCCATGTCACTTTTTTTTCCACTCATATTAGATCTTTTAATTAATATGATTAAACTAATAAAATTATCTAAGATATTTGTAACTTTATCGGTCTGTCAACTTAAACTCCGCAAATCGCTTAAAAACAGACCCGATTCCTCTCCATTTCACACGTCTCTTTTTCCCCTCTTAGGGCTTGATATTTTTCTTTCTTTTCATTACAATAACATAATATCTAGATATTTGGTTTAATTAACTTAATATCTAATTAATTACCGTAATATAATTATTAAACCCGAGTCAATTCCGTAACAACAATTTCAAAACCCGACTCCATATTTCTTCTATATGTACACGGCTCACACCCACCCACTTTACTCACTAACAACCTTTCCATTTTACAATAAATCAACTTAAGATCAAATTGATACTTTCTTTAATCGTTCTTCTCGTTCTTCGTCGTTCTTCATCGTTCTTCGTCGTTCTTGAGCAAAATCGTCATAAAACCTTCATTTCTTATTCAAATCCGTCCTAACTTATATTTCTAGAATCTCCTCTTCGCTCTCCATCTTCAAGTACGTTTTATTTCCAATTCCGGCAAAATCGTTTTTAACACTTTAATTATGGAAAATCAAGTTTTAATTCTAATAATGTTATTCTTGTCATTTCTTATAGGGGAAGATTTTGAAGACGAGTTTGGTGACTCGTATATTTTAGGAGAAGACTAGAAGACGGGTTTCTTGTTTCTTTAGTTCTTATTTTGGTGCTAATTGATTTTTGTGCTAGCTAAGGTAACGATTCCGAGTTACTCGACGAATTAATGTTACATATCTTTTGTTTTAGTTTATATCATTGTTATTTACGATTTTTAAGTAGTAACATGTTAGGTTGTTATTTTTATGATGTTGTATGAATTTTATCATGTTTAGTGTTCTTGACATATTTGGATGATTTATTCATAATCATGATTTTTGTATGGATGATGGTTGAATTGGTTGTTAAAATGGTTGTTTGTTAATAAAAATCATGTTAGAATTAATTTGGAGAATTGATTGTTTTGGCCGTGTGAAGTGGCCGTGTATGGTGGCTGTGAACCGGCCGGTTCAGGCCTGGTTCAGCCCGGTTCAGGCCGGTCCAGCCAGGTCTGGATTGGTCCGGGATTTGTCCTTTGGGTTTTTGTCGATACTTGATTGTTTTGTTGTTGTTTTGACGGGTTTTAAATATGTTAAGCATGCGGGAAATATTAAGAAACGGTTTTTAGAAAAGATAACCAAAACCGGTCCAAAATGAACCGTGAGTTCCCTTGGATTTGTGACGGTTTTTGAGTATTGTTATTTTATCGTGTTTTGTAATATTTAACAAGTGGGAAATTTTAATAAGTAAAATATTTAATTAAAAGGTTTTCAATATATTATTATTTCTCACATGTTAGAAATTATAATACGTGATTGTAGTTTAATTTTATATCCTTTAAGTCAAGCGGGTTTTCGTATGAATTAATAATTCACATGTTAGAAATTGAACGAAATAGCATGAAATGAATGTGATATTCTTATGTTCAAGCCTCGATGGCTAAGACTCTGTTTCTAGCCGGTTTGACCAAACGGGTTTGGTCAAACTACGATCTAGTCAGCCCCGTTTTGACTGATGACCCGTCGCGGGACTCGGGTCGGGGATTTGTCTTCAGGTAAGGTTTTATTTAATGAATGAATGAATGAGCCTTAGTAGATATGAGGCGATATGATATTTGAATATGATTTATATGCAATTAGTCACATGATAGGAAGTTTTTCCCGTGACTGTTTGATTATATGGTTGGTGTCGTGTTGACTAAGTACCCATAGAGAATTATGAGTATATGGCGTCTTGACCATTCTAATTCTAAATGAGTATCTTGGACCATGACATTGATAGGCCTTACTATCTTTAACGAGTATATGTTCACTGCTTGATAGCTTTTGTGTTCCGGCTTGGTGGATCTCCAAGTCGGGGCATGGCTGCCTTATTGCTTCCACTTTGGGAATGGAGCCAGCTTTAGTACTAGCCAACCCTTTGGTGGATCTCCTTAGGGGTACTCATGTGATTGTATCATGGGTCTTGGATGCGATGGATCTTCGCATTTCTCTAGGTCTGCGCAGTCTAGGTTTAGGGTAGAGTGGTATCTTGGCCATGTTATTAGGGTAACCTCTGAGCTAAGATATGTGCTTTGGATCTGGGCCATGTTATTAGGGTAACCGCTGAGCCTAGATGTGTGCTTTGTATTTGGGCCATGTTATTAGGGTAACCGCTGAGCCTAAATATATAAGTATATCCTACCTCGTGGTATAGACTCGAGTTACAGAAGTCTTCTATCGATGGTCCTAAGAACTTATGCCTGTTTGTAGACGTATTGGTCTTTCATGTTTGTATGATTCTATGAATCTTAGAAGGTGAGATGCAAGCCGGCTAAGGTTGATAGAGTTTGGATTACCGATTGTTAACTGATTCACATGATTACGTGTTGATTAGGGTTTGAGTGTATCATGGCCATGTTAACGGTAACCTCTGAGCTAGCATACCAGCTTCCCTACCTCGTGTTATAGTTTATTATCGGATTCACATGATAGCTTTCATATGCTAGGTTATATGTTAGTTAATTGTTTCATAACATGAAAAGCATATCATATATGTTAAGGTTTTGTATTTTCCATATACATTGCTTTTATGTTATTCATGTTTTATTAAACTCGACATTTCGTGGCTGGGAGAACTCGGAGTTACTCCCCACTGACTGTGGCTTCCGTGTTTATATTTAATGCGGTTGGCAGGTTCGTGATGCATACTTGGGTACATTGACGAGCTAGCGAGCGAAGTATTTACCTTGGACCTATATTCGGTTCTTAGATTGTAGATTATTATACACTCTTTTATTTCAGTATTTATACGGGAGATATGTCTCCCGTCTTGTATAATTATTTTGTATAATATTATTTTCCTTTTGTTATGAACCTTTTTATTTATGACACCTTTGTTTATTTATTTAAATTATTTTTTTTTCTTTCCGCAAATTTGAGGGTGTCACAGAAACCTTAGTCTTATCTACTTCTATTCCTCTCTTAGACACAATGTGACCAAGCACAACCTCTTCCTCCACCATGAAGTGGCATTTTTCCCAATTTAGGACGATGTTGTGCTCCTCACATCTTTTCAAGACATTGGACAAGTTAAATAACCCAAGATCAAACGAGTCTCCATGGACACTAAAATCATCCATGAAGACCTCCATACTTTTCTCAAGAAAATAGGCAAAAATCGTCGTCATGCATCTTTGAAATGTCCCCGGAGCATTACAAAGCCCAAAGGGAATCCTCTTATAAGCATACACTCCAATGGGGCAAGTGAAGGTGGTCTTTTCTTGGTCTTCCGGGTGTATGGGTATTTGGAAAAACCCGGAATAACCATCAAGAAACGAGTAGTAGGAATGCCCGTCTAGTCTTTCGAGCATTTGGTCTATAAAGGGGATGGGGTAGTGGTCTTTGAGGGTGGCGGCATTTAATTTGCGATAATCGATGCACATCCGCCACCTGGTCACGGGCCTAGAAGCGAGGAGAGTCCCATCCTCTTGTTCCACCATAGTCACCCCTCCTTTCTTGGGTACTACATGCACGGGACTCACCCACGAACTATCGGTGATTTGGTAAATAATGCCGGCCTCAAGCAATTTCATGACCTCATTTTTTCACTACCTCCGCCATCTTAGGGTTCAACCTACGTAGCCCATCCACTTTAGGCTTACTACCCTCCTCCAAGACTATTCGATGCGTGCAAAGATTAGGACTTAAGCCTTTGATATCGTCAATGCTATATCCAAGTGAGCCCCTATGAGTTTTCAAGACTTTCAATAGTTCAAATTCTTGATGCTCACTCAAATTAGCATTGATAATAACGGGATAAGTCTCTCCCTCACCTAAAAAGGAGTACTTAAGTGAGGGAGGTAAAGGTTTGAGTTGTACCTTTGGAGGGAGGAGGCCCTCCACCTTCTTAAAGAGCACATCATCTACCTCATGGTCATCTCTCATTTCCTCATCATGGAGTGCCACTTGTAGAGTTTCTTCTTCACGTTTCTCTTCTTCATGTACCTTTTCAACCACTTCTTCTATGGCTTCTATGGAGCAAGCTTTATGAAACATCGGTCCCTTCACTAAATGAGGAAGATTAAATTCAAGGGTTTCGTTACCCACCCTAAAGGTTAGCCGCCCTTCCCTCACATCAATGAGGACTCCACCGGTGGCAAAAAAGTGTTAGAAATATCGGTATATTTCGTCATTAATTTACGGATTATAACGAAACTATAGTATATGAATTACGGGTCATAAATGAATTACATAATATAAAATTATAGGAATTTAGAATTAACCTTTGGTCCTAGCAAATTTGGCCTATGAACAATATCGAAATCGATATTCTCCTAATTGTTGCACCCAAGATTCTCCGAGATATGCCTTGCTTGTGCTAGAATTTTAGAGAAAAGTTACTGCTAATTTTTCTTTTGTGTGATGATGAATGATAGAGAATTCGAGAGAGAAATCTGAATTTTTCTTGTTCCTTTTTCTCTATTTCGGCCGAGTGACAACTGTGGAGGACACTAGCTCCAACAATCTCCCACTTGTCCTTACAAGTGTATGTGCGATAACCCGATTCTCATATCCATAAATTTATCCCACTCAATGTAAAACAATTTGCAAAGTCCGTATTTACAAAGGTCGCATTTTACAAGCGATCAGTATCAAGAGTGGTTTTCCGGACTAGAGAGTAACTTAACTAAAAAAGAATCATTATTCGAGCATGGCCATGCATTTCATTTACAACTCCTCGAGTGAACCTGAGAAATAACAAAAGCTGATAAAGGTTGGATATTTTCCTCAACTCGAATCCTGTAGATACAAGCACAGTATGAAATGACCCAGTAAAAATCTACTTAGCCTCCTGTTACGGTCGACATTGAGAAAGAAACCAAAGTCACCCAAAAACTGCCTTAAGCTAAAGAGACAGTCGATAGTCAAAAAAATCGACTCTTAGGAACACTATGGACGTCTTATCCACGACCTGGAACCGAATGTTCTGAAACATTTAGGACTCCATAACGTTGTCACGATGTCCTACGAGGTATATTTATAACTCGTATCTGTGATCGATCAGTCAACCGTTTGACTTATGGCTCGTTGAACCCACCATCAATCAACTTCACAGTATAAATGCCAGAGTTATCAACTCATGTAGGCGATTACAGACCAATAAAATTATAATGTAATTCAGTTCACTTTGTGGCGTTCAATGTTGTCGTACAATCCACATGAAAAACAAAATATGAAACAATACGATGATGTTATAAATAGTGCGTGAAAAAGATACATTTATCTAATCCACATAAAACAGCTACTACAACTCAGGAACACGTTTAATTCCCATGGAAATGACGTGCCCTTCATGCTTATCATATTTTAACAGTTTAGTGAGAGGGTCCGCGATGTTGTCATCCGAAGCAATCTTGTCTATCACTATCTCCTTTTGCTCCACGTAATCTCGGATCATGTGAGCCTTCCGAAGTAAATGCCTAGACTTGTTGCTAGACTTAGGCTCCTTAGCCTGGAAGATCGCACCTCTATTATCACAATAGATGGTGATAGGGTCATTCGAACTAGGAACTACGGTTAGTCCTTGTAAGAACTGACGCATCCATATAGCTTCCTTTGCAGCTTCTGAAGCGGCATAGTACTCGGACTCAGTTGTAGAATCTGCTATAACACTCTGTTTGGAGCTTTTCAACCTTACCGCAGCGCCATTAAGAGTAAAGACGAACCCAGACTGAGATTTTGAGTCATCTCGATCTGTTTGGAAGCTAGCATCTGCGTAACCGATTGCGCATAGCTCAGTATCTCCTCCATAAGTCAATACCCAATCCTTAGTCCTTCGTAAGTTCTTAAGGATGTTTTTTACAGCCATCCAGTGTGTTTCACCTGGATTGCCTTGGTACCGACTCGTCATACTCAATGCATATGCCACGTCCGGACGTGTGCATATCATGGCATACATGATCGATCCTATAGCTGATGCATAAGGAACACGACTCATTCGCTCGACCTCTTCCGATGTCTTGGGTGCCTGAGCTTTACTCAAATGCATCCCAGAAATCATTGGAAGGCATGTTCCCCTTCTTGGAGTTGGTCATGCTGAACCTCTCAAGAATCTTATCTATATAAGACTCCTGACTGAGTGATAACATCCATCGTGATCTATCTCTATAGATACGGATCCCCAATATGCGTTGTGCGTCACCCAGATCTTTCATCTTGAAATGGTTCTTTAACCATAATTTTACCGAAGATAAGAGAGGGATGTCATTCCCAATCAAGAGTATGTCATCAACATACAATATTAAGAAGACAATCTTACTCCCACTCGACTTGACATACAACCATGGTTCCTCGACCGATCGAGTGAAACCATTCTCTTTTATCACCTGGTCGAAACGATGATTCCAACTCCGAGAAGCTTGCTTAAGTCCATAAATGGAACGCTTATGTGACACCCTCAAATTTGCGGAAAGAAAAAAAATTTATTTAAATACGATAAAAGATAATAATACATAACGAAGGTGTCATAAATAAAAAGGGTCATTACAAAACGGAAATAATATTATACAAAAGAAATATACAAGACGGGAGACATATCTCCCGTATAAATACGGAATAAAAGAGTATATAATAATATACAATCTAAGAACCGAATATAGGTCCAAGGTAAATACTTCGCTCGCTAGCTCGTCAATGTACCCAAATATGCATCACCACCTGTTCGACCGCATTAAATATAAACACGGAAGCCACAGTCAGTGGGGAGTAACTCCGAGTTCTCCCAGCCACGAAATGTCGAGTTTAATGAAACATGAATAACATAAAAGCAATGTATATAGAAAATACAAAACCTTAACATATATGATATGCTTTTCATGTTATGAAACAATTAACTAACATATAACCTATCATATGAAAGCTATCATGTGAATCCGATAATAAAATATAACACGAGGTAGGGAAGCTGGTATGCTGGCTCAGCGGTTACCATGTAACATGGCCCTGATACACTCAAACCCTAATCAACACGTAATCATGTGAATCAGTTAACAATCGGGAATCCAAACTCTATCAATCTTAGCCGGCTTGCATCTCACCTTCTAAAACTCATAGAATCATACAAACATGAAAGACCAATACTTCTACAAACAGGCATAAGTTCTTAGGACAGTCAATAGAAGACTTCTGTAACTCGAGGCTATACCACAAGGTAGGAAAACATCCTAGTCCTAGACTGATCAGACCTAGTAACAACAGCTATTCCATTCCCCGTCTCGTGACCAGAAGTACACAAGAAACTCTACTAGGCGACCCCCTAAGCAGAGATGGCTAGTACTTAAGCGGGCTCCAGTCCCAAAACGGATCAGGCAGCCATGCCCCGACTTGGAGATAAGCCCCCCAGGCCGAGACACAAAAGCTATCATCAGTGTTGAACATATACTCGTTAAGACAAGTTAAAGCCTATCCATGTCATGGTCCAAGCTACTTCATTTCGAAGTAGAATGGTCAAGACGCCATATATTCATAATTCTCTATGGGTACTTAGTCAACACGACATATATCATACAATCAAACCGTCACAGGAATAACCTCCTATCATGTGACTAATTACATATAAATCATATTCAAATAACATATCGCCTCATATCTACTAAGGCTAATTCATTAATTAAATACAACCTTACTTGAAGACAAATCCCCGACCCGAGTCCCGCGACGGGTCATCAGTCAAAACGGGGCTGACTAGATCTTAGTTGACCAAACCCGTTTGGTCAAACCGGCTAGAAACAGAGTCTTTATCACATAGACATAAAATCAACATATTCATTACATGTTATATTATTAAAACTTCTAACATGTGAATTATTAAATTTTACTAAAACCCGCTTGACTTAAAGGATATAAATTTAAACTACGGTCTCGTATTATAATTTCTAACATGTGAGAAATAATAATTTTATGAAAAACCTTTTAATTAAATATTTTACTTATTAACATTTCTCACTTGCTAAATATTACAAAACTCGATAAAATAACCATAACTCAAAAACCGTCACAAGTCCATGAAAGGGACCCACGGGCTGATTTGGGCCGAGAATAAACCGGCCCATTTGGGCTGTTTTGGTTTGACATTTTTAAAACCGTTTCTTAATATTTTCCCGCATGCTTAACATATTTAAAACCCGTCAAAACAACAAAAAAACAATCAAACATCGACACAAAACCAACGGACCAAAACCGGACCAATCCAGACCGGACCAGGACCGGCCTGAACCGGCCTGAACCGGGCCTGAACCGGCCGGTTTGGGCTGGTTTTTCCAGCCATTTCCCACGGTTCAAACACCCCAAAATTCCCAATTAATTCTAACATGTTTTTAATTAACAACATCCATACAAAAGCATGATTATGAACAAATCATAAAAAGATGCCAAGAACACTAACATATTAAAAATACCATACCACATGAAAATCATAACCACTTATCATGTTACTAGTAAAAAGCCATAAATCATAATAATATGAACAAAAACGAAAGATGAACCAAAAACAAAAGAAACAAAAGCTATGTAACATTAATTCGTCGAGTAACTCGGAATCGTTACCTTAGCTAGAAAAATCAATTAGCACCAAAATAAGAAGTATAAACTAAGAAAACCGTCTTCTAATCTTCCCCTAATATATACGAGTCACCAAACTCGTCTTCAAAATCTTCCCCTATAAGAAATGACAAGAAAAACATTATTAGAATAAAAACTTGATTTTCCATAATTAAAGTGTTGAAAACGATTTTGACGGAATTGAAAATAAACCGTACTTGAAGATGGAGAGCGAAGAGGAGATTCTAGAAATATAAGTTAGGCCGGATTTAATTAAGAAATGAAGGTTTTATGATGATTTTGCTCAAGAACGACGAAGAACGAATGAAGAACGACGAAGAACGAATGACGAACGATGAAGAACGATTAATTAGATCTTAATTTGCTTTATTGTAAAATGAAAAGTTGTTAGTGAGTAATGGTGGGATTGGGCCGTGTGTTTATAGAGAAAATAATGAGTCGGGTTTTGAAATTGTTGTTACGGAATTGACTCGGATTTTATAATTATATTACGGTCATTGATTAAATATAATTAGAGATTAAGTTAATTAAACTAAATATCAAGATATTATGTTATTGTAATCAAAAGAAAGGAAAATATCAAGGCCTAAGAGAGGAGGGAGTGCCGTGTGATATGGTGCTTGTCGGGTCTGTTTTGTAAACGATTTGTGTAATTTTCGTTAACGGATCGATAAAGTTAATAAATATCTTAGATATTATTATTAGATTAATCAAAATAATGAAAATATCCAAAAGTGAGTGGAAAAGGATGACATGGGCGTGGGACTCATGCCAAAGTCGGGTTTCGGGTTTGTTTCGGGATTTACGATGACTCGGGAATAGTTAAATGATGTTCGGGTTAAAACCGTAAAAGTTATTCTTTAATTCCAAATAAATTCAAAATAATTATATTAAATTTTCATAAATCCCAATAAATCTTAATAAAAATAAATTAAAAATATTATTTTTTTAAATAAAATTTCGGTCTTCAAATTACAAGGCGAGTCGGAAAAAGTCAACGAAAGTCAAAGTCGACTTAAAAGTCAAGAAAAGTCAAAGATGACTTAAAAGTCAAGAAAAGTTTATGACGACTTAAAAGTCAAGAAAAGTCAATGACGACTTTAAAAAGTCAAGAAAAGTCAAAGACGACTTAAAAGTCAAGAAAAGTCAAAGATGACTAAAAACGGGATTTTCATGAAATCTCTCAGAAATTCTAAATAGGAACTCGGAATTTCAAAATACGACTCGAAACAATAAATTCTATTTTAAAAACTTAACCTTGCTGAAAAGTATCCTTACGAAATTTTACTAGAAAAATTGGGTACTTTTCGGGTTGTTACACTATAGTTGTATATCCTATCTCATGATACTGGTAAAACAGTGGGAGCTACCTTTAGGCCAAGAGTCCTAGATTCAAACTTAGACAAGTACTCAGGAAGTTTTATGTAATGTGAGATTACGTAGACAAAGAGAAATAACAATCAGAAAGATCAGAAAGATGCAAGTATTGCTAATCCATTAGCCATGCCTTGCAGGCTGAACATGATAGTCATGTCATTTCAATGGGGATTGAAATATGTACCTAAATTGCTAGAGATTATGAGATATGTTATTATTGATAGCGTATCAATTTTTCCAAATATTAGATAATCGCATTCATTGTTAGAGTTTCATTAAAAACTCCTTATTTAGTTTGACTAAATTTTAATACTTTGTTTATCCGAATTGGTTGAAAGAAAAGTTGAACCCAATTCAAGTAAACAGGATGAACTAAGTGTTTTGTCCCTAGTCACTCATTTGAGGTGACGTCTCGAAGTGACTAGATTGTAAGTCGATCGATGGTTGGTTCAGCACCATGGGGTCATAGAGATGACTGGTCGTTTACATAGACAGACTCTGTCGGGCAGTGACCATAATAGAGTCCCTTATCAAATCGTTGAAGCCTGGTCATGGCGGCGATTTCTATTTTATTCCTATGAGTCGATTCTTAAGACTGGCGACCATTTACCTGAGTCGGTGTAGTTTCCGATTGACTTTGGTTTTTGTCCTAGGTCGTGCCGTGAAAGGAGGCCGATGTACATCTTCTGGGTCATGGTGATCTGCATCATACAGTGTAAGATGGGTCAACAGGAATTGTCCACCCACGGTGGGTATTAACATCTTCGGGCCACTCGAGGAGTAGTAACTGGAAATGCGTGGCCACGCTCGGAATAGATCTCTGATAGATTCTCCGGTCAAACAGTTACTCTCCCAGATCGAGAAAACAACTCTATTTATAATTTTCAATCAGAAGTGCGACCTATAAAACACCTTGCGATGAGTGGGAGGATGTGACACAAAAGAGACAAGATAATCGGTAGCACACAACTTGACGAGACAAGTGGGAGATATTGTAGGAGGAGGAGGCTTCCGCAATAGTGTTGCTGCAATGCACAACTTGAATCTGACAAGTGGGAGATTGTTGGAGTAAGTGTCTTCCACAATAGTGCATTTATATAATAAATCTCATTTGGAATATACGTTGCATGATTACTATATTTTGATACTCCACGTCAATTGATTAACGTAAATCGGTAACGCTCGGCTGACTAGAGTTTGACGTTATTGTCGTATGACGGCGGTGATCAACTGATCCCTTTCGATCACACCTATAGGATGAGACATAAACAGAAAACTAATTATTTGTATACGTTACAGGTTAATTAGTCCTTTACATATATAATTGATATATAGTTGGTTACGAGAGTTATTTATTGGAAATTGAGTTAGGAACTGATAAGTGATATTTTGTACTGATTTATCCCCCGTTTTAGCTCGATTTCCATACGATTTATGCACTTTGTTAAGTGATTAACGAGCTAATATTGCTATTCTAGTTGTTTTGCGTGTTTTGACTCGTTTTATAGGAAATGAAGCGATTTTGCTATATTTTCCTACTATTTGGAGCAAAGGCACAAGGATACGATTTTTCAAGGAATTGATGATAGCCAGTTCACGATTTGATTACGATTCCGCTATATCCTTCCTCAATTGGATTTATCTTGGACTTTGGCTTTGAACTTCAAAAGAAAACATCAACCCAAGTCAAAAGAAGATCAGCCCAAGCCCAATTCTGTATTGCATTGACCAAGACCAAGGCATAGGATTCCGTGCCTAAGACGAAAAGACGGAAGAATCCATCTTGCACACTTACCCGATCGGATTACCATTTACCCGATCGGGTATTTCTGGAAATGGACGTTACTTAGCTCTTCTTCAACCGAGCTTAAATGAGTGATTTAATGCTTTGACTAGAGTATGAATTTGGACGAGGGATCAGCAGCCATGCAACCCTATGAAAGCCAATGATCATCACACACAATTATCATCATATACTACACTACTTCATATACAATTATATATCTTTAGCATACTTTCATACAATAACACATTTCATAGTTTATTTTTTTCTTACAAGTTTTAGAATATAGTTTATTTCTTTGTGTTTCTCTAGTGTTTTCATAGCTTTTGTTATTGGATATTTGTTCTTTACTTTCGTTCTTATATATTCATATTCCAAACTCGGTAATTCTCTATCTTTTACTATGCAATTTTCATCATGAACCTTAAACTAATTAGTATTGTTTTCATATTGTTGTTGTTAGGAAATCAATCTAAAATTAATCTAGTTAAAACCAAAATATTGTTTAGCATGTCACATTATATTTTACCTAATCATATAATCCTAAAAATTATCACTAGAATCATTATTAATATAATTACCTTAATCACTTTAGTATTTATATTTCATAGTCTAATTTCCTACATCTTTTTCTTATTAATTTACTTGATCACATAAATTAGACTTATCATTGTAAAATTATCATTGTGTAAATAAAATAAATAGAGTTGTAATATTGAAATGATTTACGAGTTTAATGAATTAAAAGAAGAGTAGATACCATTTGAACCATCTAGTAGTTTCTTCCTTTGGTTATGCCAAATTCTATAACTTTGTTTAGTGGCCATAAATAATTGTTTGTATTAGTCAATTTCCGTCTTTATACCGAGAGTTGGGATGGGAATTAGGACTGCCAATAGGGGTTTAGTGACCTAACCATGCTGAGAGGACGTTAGGACCCACTAAAAGGTCGGTACGAATGCGAAAGGAATATACCGCTACAAGGCCTAGACAATCATAGTAATTCTAATGTTGGTATCAATGAAACTTTTAATTAGTTTTACATGTATTTCTCTTTTGCTATTTCAATTTGATTAGATCGTTTATTTTACCGTATTAGATAGTTTATTATTGTTTAGTTAGTTTACTTTATCGTCATTTTATTATTGTTCTTAGATAGCTTACATTGTTGTTATTAGCTAGTTTATTAGTCTAGTTAGATAGCCTTTCAATATTGTCATTTAAATATCGCCTTTAGTTAGAATTTAATTGTTGTCATTCGGATCAGAGCATTTCCTCGATCGGGTACGTGACAACCCGATCGGGTAAGTAGTCTGTTTTGAGTTTTACATTTTGCAATTTACATATTTGTCATTTTATTATCGTCATTTACATACTTGTCATTTTATTTTATGTTAGTAGCTTAGACAATCACCTCAAGTGACTCGAACTTAAATGAAAATCATTCCTTAGCAATTCATAGTTAACACGTACTCCCTGAGGATCGACACCCTACTTCCCTAATTATATTCCTTATGTTGTTAGCCTAAGTGCGGGTAATTATTTTTGTTTCGGGACCGCGACATAACCGATCAGGAACTCATTCCACTTAAGTTTATTAGTCAATTATACGATAACTGACTAAATAAATTTTACGTCTTATCTTAATACGATTAAATAAGATATAATTTAGTGATTAAACGTTAATTCATTAAATTAGTTGAGGTTATGCATATATTTTGAGGTAGAGGTAATTATTTAATTATATTTACAAAGAGTTGTAAAATAAATTAACTGGGCATTATGGGACCCATTATTTATTGATATAGTGGTAAAATATCACTTAAAAGTTAAGTGTATATTATTTATTAATTTGAGTCATATAATTGTTATATGATCAAATTAACACTTAATTATATTAGATAATTAAGCATATGATTAATAAGTATTTGTGGGACAAATATCATAAAATCAAAATGGACCCATATGGACATGTATGTACCGGTTTTTGGTAGTATACATGGGTGATGATTTTAGTCTTATTTTATGCTCACTTAATCTTTGTAATGGTGACATGTTATGATAGACTTTAATCATTACCATCAAGTCCACACTCTACTACCTTACACAATTTAGAAAAGAGCAAAAGTATCCCACATGGGGCTCATAGAATCCGGCCAAGATGGCCTTATAAGGACATGTGATGTTCTTATTTTTCTACTACTTCACTTTGGCTCATTTTTATTCATCCTTATCTTTGCATGTCTCTCTAAAAACTTTCCAAACTTAATATTATTCTTACTAAAGTAGTAATGTAATTACTATTAAGCTCTTCTCACTTAAATAATCTAGTCTATCATTTAAGTTATTGTTTTTGGGTTTAATCTTGGGCGCAACTACAAGGAGACCTTATACTTTGGATGTTGTTTTATGGAGGATCATCTATTAATTTCATGCTTAAGAACAATAAGAATGAGTTCTTATTATGCCCATCTTGAACCGAAAATTCCCAATGTAAGGATGTTTTCGTCTTATCTTTTCTTTTAGGCTTTTATATTTGCATGCATGATAACTAGATCTTAAATCATTAAGTTAATGTAATTTAATGTACTAATTAGAAGAGTCTAATTAGAGGTCTAGGACTTTCATTCATAAAAAAATAAATTAGACTTAACATTTTAAGTAATATTTTATAATTACATGTAAATAAAATGGGTCATCTCATATTAGGTTAATATAAAATACAACAATTTGTAATTATAATCAACCAATTTTTCTTATCTCAAAAGTTTAATAAACATAATCCATTCTTAGTAATATAACGATTAAATTACTAAAATGAATCTTATAAAATCATATTACAATAAGATATTATTCACACTAATATGAACTTAGTTCAATTTAAGGGACTAATAAATCTAAATCGCTATACAATTAATTAATTTACATGATTAGGGGATTGTCCTTTAGGTGTAACCTCAAGGGAGCAGTTGATCACCACCGTCACACGACAGTAACGTGAAACTCAATTGAGCCAATCATTACCGATTTATGTTGATTAGTTGACTATAACAATCATCATCCCTTTGTATTCTTATTATTGAGATTTAATTATATGATCGCACTATTGTTGAGGACACTCACTCCAACAATCTCCCACTTGTCCGAGACAAGTGTGCGTCACCAATTCTCTTATCCTATTACAATCTACCACTCAATGGAAGGTGTCTTGCAAGTCGTACTTGCATTTGATCATATCATGAGTGGTTTCCTCGATCTGGAGAGTAACTATCTGGCCTTGAGATTATCTACCATAGATACCTTCCGAGCGTGGCCACACATTTTCAGCTTACTCCTCCTCGAGTGGCCTTGAGATTTTAAAACAACCCTGACAAGGGGTGGACAATTCCTATCGCACCATTCCCTTCGAATAGCCACATCTCATCATGACCCAAAAGTGAGGGAAAATATCCGTATACTTCCCTTTAAATCATTCAGGATTATAATGAAATTATGATTATATGATTAATAGTAATAAACGAAAATGCATAATAAGCGAGAGATTAGAAATAACCTTTAGTCCTTGCTTTAATGGCCTAAGAACAATATCAAAATGATGATATCTCCTAATCGTAGCACCCAAGATAGAATGAGAAATGCCCTTGAATTTGCTAGAATGTTTTTGTGAAAAGTTACTGTTAACTTCTTAATTTTGTGATGTGTATGATGGAGGCACAAGTGAGAAATGAATTAGGGTTAGAAGAAAAATCCGAATTTTTTCTCTTTTCTACTCTTTCTCACGGCACAATTAGGGTTATTAGGGGAGATATTTTCTCCTCTAATTAACCACTAATGGACCGAAAATTTCAGAGTGAATCTGGGCTTTATTTCGGTTAAATTAGCTTTAATATATAATGTGTATTATTATTATAAATGTCATTTGTGTTGTCATGTATTAATATGTCCATACAACATTTTGTAGTCGATACATTAATACCGGTCTGATAACATCTAATATGACAATCGTATAATATATACGTTAATTATAATTATCCGTATAATTATAATTTGCTAATTCAATATAACATTATATATTCAATTACGAATTAACATTTTAATTCGCATAAGCTTACATTATATATATGCTAATTAAATACAACAGTTTATATTTAATTACGAATTACTTTTAATTCGTCTCAGCTTATATTATTTAATCGTTATTAAATAATCGTCTCATCATCACATTGACTAACTTTTTAGTCAAATACACTGACTAACCTTTTAGTCATATAATAGGGCATCAATATGATTATTTTCTCAAATAATCACATCTCTCAAACACATCCTTTAGGTGTGACTTTTAGGGACCAGTTGATCACCGCCATCTGTATGACAATAACGTCAAACTTATCTAGCAAGCCAACCGTTATTGATAAACGTTAATCAACTTATTATTATACAAAGTATACCCTGTGAACCTACAGAGATTTATTTATGTTATTGCACTAACTGGAGGACACTAGCTCCAACAATCTCCCACTTGTCCGTACAAGTGTATGTGCGATAACCGATTCTCATATCCATAATAAATTTCTCCCACTCAATGTAAACCAATTTGCAAAGTCCGTATTCACAAAGGTCGTAGTTTACAAGGGATCAGTATCAAGAGTGGTTTCCCCGACTAGAGAGTAACTTAACTGATAAACGAATCTATATTCGAGCATGGGCATGCATTTCAGTTACAGCTCCTCGAGTGGCCCTGAGAAATATCATATCCTGATAAAGGTTGGATATTTTCTTCAATAGGAATCTTGCAGATACAAGCGCAGTATGAAATGACCCAGTAAAAATCTACTTAGCCTCCTGTTACGGTCGACCATGAGAAAGAAACCAAAGTCACCCAAAAACTGCTTTAATCTCAAGAGACAGTCGATAGTCAAAAGAATCGACTCTAGGAACACTATGGACGTCCTATCCACGACCTGGCATCTAATGTTCTGAAACATTTAGGACTCCATAACGTTGTCAGAAAATTTGTCCTGCGAGGTATCATTATAACTCGCATATGTGATCGATCAGTCAACTGTTTGACTTATGGCTCGTTGAACCCACCATCAATCGACTTCACAGAATAATTGCCAATGTTATCAGCTCATGTAGGCGATTACGGACCAAAATAAATATAATGTAATGCAGTTCACTTTGTGGTGTTCAATGTTGTCAGTGCAACCCACATGAAAAACAAAATATAAAACAATACGATGATTTTATTAATAGTTTTATGAAAAAGATACAGGTGTCTAATCTATATAAAACAACTAATACAACTCAGGAACACGTTTGATTCCCATGGAAATAACGTGCCCTTCATGCTTATCATATCTCAGTGGTTTAGTGAGAGGATCTGCGACGTTATCATCCGTAGCAATCTTGTCTATCACTATCTCCCTTTGCTCCACGTAATCTCGGATCATGTGAGCCTTCCGTTGTACATGCCTAGACTTGTTGCGGGACTTAGGCTCCTTAGCCTGGAAGATGGCACCACTATTATCACAATAGATGGTGATCGGGTCATCCGAACTAGGAACTACAGTTAGTCCCTGTAAGAATTGACGCATCCATATAGCTTCCTTCGCAGCCTCTGAAGCAGCATAGTACTCGGACTCAGTCGTAGAATCTGCTATAACACTTTGTTTGGAGCTTTTTCAGCTGACCGCAGCGCCATTAAGAGTAAAAACAAATCCAGACTGAGATTTCGAGTCATCTCGATCCGTTTGGAAGCTAGCATCTGCGTAACCGATTGCGGATAGCTCAGTGTCACCTCCATAAGTCAATACCCAATCCTTAGTCCTCCGTAGGTACTTAAGGATATTCTTAACAGCTATCCAGTGTGTTTCACCTGGATTGCCTTGGTACCGACTCGTCAAACTCAATGCATATGCCACGTCTGGATGTGTGCATATCATGGCATACATGATCGATCCTATAGCTGATGCATAAGGAACCCGACTCATGCGCTCGACCTCTTCCGATGTCTTTGGTGCCTGAGCTTTACTCAATTGCATCCCAGAAATCATTGGAAGGTTCCCCTTCTTGGAGTTGGTCATGCTGAACTTCTCAAGAATCTTATCTATATAAGACTCCTGACTGAGGTATAACATCCGTCGTGATCTATCTCTGTAGATACGGATCCCCAAAATTCTTTGTGCCTCGCCCAGATCTTTCATCTATAAATGGTTCTTTAACCAAACTTTTACCTAAGTTAGGAGAGGTATGTCATTCCCAATCAAGAGTATGTCGTCAACATACAATATTAGGAAGAAAATCTTGCTTTCACTAGACATGATATATAAGCATGTTTCCTCGACCGATCGAGTAAATCCATTCTCTTTTATCACCTGGTCAAAACGATGATTCCAACTCCGAGAAGCCTGCTTAAGTCCATATATGGAACGCTTAAGCTTGCATACCTTCTTAAGATTTTTAGGATCAATGAAACCTTCGGGTTGTACAATGTACAACTCCACCTCCAAATAACCGTTTAAGAAGGCGGTTTTCACATCCATCTGCCAAATTTCATAGTCATGAAAAGCGGCAATCGCTAAGATTATCTGAATGGAACGCAGCATAATTACGTGTGCAAAAATTTCATCATAGTGCAATCCTTGCACTTGAGTGAAACCCTTTGCCACTAGTCGTGCCTTGTAGGTATCTGGTTGTCCTTCTATAGAATGCTTTATTTTGTAAAGCCATTTGCACTGAAGAGGCCGAACCTTATCAGGTAAGTCAACCAGATCCCATACGTCATTCTCATACATAGAGTCCATCTCGGATTTCATGGCGTCAAGCCATAGCTTAGAGTCGGAACAGGTCATGGCACCTTTATAGGTAGAGGGTTCGTTAC